>CANUEY010166390.1:0-12573 GCA_948099555.1 Croton setiger | reverse complement strand
TGAAATATGTTAAAATTGGCAGAATTGGACGTATGGGCATTTTGGTAATTTTTAGAAAATCCATGGACCAAATTGAAAATATGCATGTTTGTGTTGTGAATTTGATAAATGTGTAAAATTTATGTGTTTTCATGGTTAATTGTAGAAAATTACATGTTAAGGGCTAAATGGTAAATTTTCCCCTTTCGGGGACCTTTTTGTAATTTTCATAAATTTAAGGTACTAAAATGTAATTTTACATGCTTTATCCTTAATTGCTTAATTAACATACTTTATGTGTTTCATGGCTAATTTTATGATAATTGCATGCTTTAAAGGGCCTTTTTGTAAATTATTTTAATTTCGTGGATTAATTTGTTTTAAATTGTATATTTTAGGTTATGGGTTTAATTTGGGTAGAATTGTAATTTATAGGAAACCGTTTGTAATTATTTTCTCCGGAAATCAGGGAAAGAATATTTTAGATTTAAGGGGTGTTTATATTCCGCAATTCGTTTTCCGTAATTTACTGCTTTCCGTAATGTGATTGTCGCAAACGATTTCTATCGCCGATTTAGGGACATCGATAGTTGCTTTTCGTAAATAAATGGTCTTGACTCGAAATTTCGGAAAAATCAAACTTTTTTCGGAGGCCAGTAAATCCGGGCGTTAGTCATAATAAAAATTTTGGCTAACGTACCTTACCTGGAATTTCTGGTTTTGATTTTGCCTTGTATAAAATTAAAAATGGAGTCAAATTATTTTTGGTTTTCTAAAAACTGGTTTCCGAAATGGGTGGCGACTCGAAATATTTTTAAGACCGAATAGTTCGGCACCACAACCAAAATGCTTTATCGCCTACTTTTTAAAATCAAAGAATTTTTAACCCTCTTTGGTCCAAAAGCCGGATTGGGAAAGCGGCGGCAAAACCAGGCCGTCAACAGTTTGGCGACTCTGCTGGGGATTTTAACAGTCAAAATCTCCGGTTTTTCTCACTGAGTTTTCGACTGTAAAAGAATGGGTAAACTCCTTTTTTAAAAATAAACCGAATTGGTTTTTCCGACTTTAAAGTTAAGACTTTTAACAAAAATCGTTAGGCGATTTTTATCGTTTGGTGTTTGTTTTATTGCTTTCCTTAAATTGTTTTTAGGAAATTGCATTGTATACCTCATCATCTTCTATATCTGTTCTACCCTTATCACCCTCCGATAAGGTTATCAATGCGACCGGCTGCTGCTTTCCCGAAAATTTTCGGATACACCAGTCGGAGTATTGGTAATTTTTATCAACCGTAAGTCTCGTACCGAAATGTTATATAAAAGGTCAAGGCCTCAAAAGCCGAAACCTCGCTTACCGAACCCGAAACTTGGCAAACCCAACTAAACCCACATGTAGTCAACCATAGCTACTTCCGTTTAGGAAATTGCCCAACTTGTTGTGCTATTGTTTTGAACATCATCCTAAATGCGAGAGTTATTGTCAATCTCAAAGTCCCCCGCTGACTGACAAGATTTAAACCAAAATCCTAGGGTTTTTAGTCGTTGAAATTTTTTACCAAACAAATTTGTGTGCGGGTGAAATAAGGGTGGAGTTCATGCATTTCCTACCTCCTGTTCCCCTATTCTGTAAATATTACACTGTTTTCATACATCATTTGAAGTGTTTTTATTTCAGCCATTCTAAGAGTCAGTCATCAGCATGGCCTGCCGACCTCGAAACCGTAACCGAGTTAGAGATTTTAGGGAGGTTATCGAGGAAAGGCGTGCTGCTCGACTTCAAGCTGCAGCCCAGGCCCGAGCAGCAACAGTATACCAAGCCCATAGCGTTGCGCATTCAATGCTATCTTCAGGCGAACGCTACGCAGCGGAGTTACATCCTATGAGACCCAACACTCAAGAGTTCATTGTACCATTACGCGTTCCTTTGGAAGACATGGTCAGAAATGGCTTGGCACCCACCATGCGCCGAATTTTGTTCGAGTTTCCAATACTCAGCCTGTTTGATCCTGCAAGTACCAGCGGCCTTCGCCTAGCGAATATGGCTTGGGATTTTGTTGGCTATGATCAGCCGATATTGTTGGAATGAGAGTTTGAAAATCCCTAAAATTGTAATTATATCTTTTCGGCTATGTTTAAGACAATTATCTTTTATAAAAGTTTTTATTTCAGTCTATATATTTCTCTTGTCTTCTGATATTCAGATTGTGAGATTATTAAACTTGTAATAAGAAAAATAAATAAAAGGAAATGACTACCCTTCTTAGGATCCACCGATTCTAAGGCAAAAAGTAAGGGATTTGAGAAAAATAAAAGAGAGAAAATAATTGATCAGAAAATCCAAAAAGGACTGGTTAATGACAGAAGAAAATTCGAATATGTTTATTGAAACAGACTCGCCTACTCAAACAACGTCTTTCAAATCCCGTTAGTCGTTTACAGGGAAAGAGATCTGCGGTCCATGCCCATGTTCTGACACATTAGTATACATTCATTTGCTGTGAAAAATTATGCATTTATCATGCACTCATACATACATCTTTTTCACCTATTTATTTTTTTTACAGACAGTCATAGTCGACCATTGATTCAGCCTGAGAAAACTCTGCGCCGACGTGGGTTAGAGATTGCACTGGAAGATTGGTTAAGATCCGAAACACCCCAATCCCGGAAGAAGCTATTGAAGAGTCTAGAGATACAGTCGAAATGTCTGAAAGACCGAGTTCAGAAAATCAAGGTGCTGACACCAGTGAGCCCCGATATACGCGAGTGGAAGTCGAGGTCATGATTAATGAGGTGCTAGCCGCAAAGTTGGCTGAGTTGGGGTACACGCCTCCAACCCAAACACAGCCACTAGCTGCATCCCCTATTTTCGATAAGGGAAAAGAACTAGAAGTGTTCGATCCTTTGCTAAAGGAACAAGATGATGCCTATCACAAGGAAATGCTGGAAAGGGTTAGACCCACTAAAGAAGTTATCGACATACCCGATGAGTCTGAGAAGGGGAAGTCTGCTATCGAAGGAGAGTTAGAGTCTATGAGAAAAGAGATGAAAAAGATAAATTCTCAGCTGCAAACAAAGAGTGACCTGGGGTTTGAATTCGAAGAATATATGGGGGATGAATCCGGGAGAGGACCATATGATAAATTGCATAAGCCGTCCAAGTTCGATGGGGACGGCGATCCCGTGGTGCACTTGAACCAGTATGCTCTGATCTCGAAATGAAACAGACTGCCAGCAGATTTTATGTTGGATTGGTTCTCTACTTCACTGCAAGGACCGGCCCTTCTATGGTATCATGCACTCGAGAAAAGCAAAAAGTCCAGTTGGTTGGAACTGTCCAAGGCTTTCTTAGAACAATTTTCTTTTAAAATGTAGGATTGAGAGAACTAGAAAATACCACATAGAGTCCCGACGAATCCTTCCCCGATTATCTGAACCGGTGGAGGAAAAAGCTGATTTTGGTCCGGAATAAGCCAGATGAGCAGGAGCTAATTAAGATCTTTATAAAAGGGACTCTCCCACCATTCCGAAACAAGATGTATTGCATTCCCCTGAGGGACTTTTCAGAGGTTTAGGAAGGCGAACGTGAGCTTGAAGACCGCCTACTGGAAGATAGGAAGGCGAACGTGAAAAGTAGTTCTGGGAATATGCGTGGTAGTTATGCTAGGCGAACCCAAAGACAAGGAGGAGCTTCTAGAATCGGGAATTCGAGGGCTGAAATCGGAAAGTCTGTGAATGCTGTGAGAGGAGTGGAAAGGCAATTTTCGAATTTTACTCTACCTTTGTCCAAGGTATTGGAGAGGTGTATCAAGAAGGGTTTGTTGCGACCCCTCGAGCCGAGGCCCCTACCTGATCCTTTACCCCCGTCCTTTAATCAACAAGCTTTCTGCAATTTCCACCAAGTTAAAGGCCATGACACTAAAAACCGCAAGCGCCTGAAACACGAAGTCCAGGATCTAATCGAATAGGGTAAAATCCCATACCCAAAGCATGGTCAGCCGAGTACCCGGAAGAACCCTCTCCCTAATTTCTCTTCAGATGGGGTGTATGTCATTAGAGAGTACAAAACTGAAGGAGAAATTCTGAGAGAAATCGAACAGGAAGAGGTTTGGGCTGCTAAAGGTGTAACCGTAAATGCCGAGGAAAACAATAGCGATGAGAAGACGTCGCGAGAATGCCCGATCAAAGAGGTTTTCGCTCTGGGTTTTTGGGAGAGTGGCAGTGAGGAAGAGCTCGAGATATCATCGGGAGAAGCTGGTTTTGGCTTTAAAGCTAGCTTTGGGTTTTGGGGAAATGATGCACCCGAGACCTCCCAACAGGTATCGGATTTCTGGGAGGGAGAAAATATGGTAGAAAAGATAGATGCAGGAGAAAGTGATTGGAATATCCCAGCTTTTTGGGATGATGAGAAAGGGAAAGAGAAGGTTCAGAGTTTGACCAAGAGTGGTGGGATTTTTAAACCGAGTGAAGTTAGTGCAAGGAAAGGGAAGGAGAAAATTAGGGAAAGTCAGGGATGAAGAGAGTGGAAGAGAGGGAACAGAGACAGGTGAGAAAACCCCGGTGGGAGTCGATGGGAGGGAAATGAGTGAAAGTTTGGCTGAAAGGTCATATGACAAGAGATTCGACGCTAAAATCCCGGGAGGCACTGATTCTGAAGCAGTGCTTAAATAGTTGAAAAGAACCAAAGCTGATGTTAGCGTTTGGGACCTGATTATGGCATCCAAAGGCCATAGGGAGGCTTTGCTCCGTGCTCTGGTAAATGCGCGGATTTCAACTGAAGCGGCGGTGGAGGATTTAGTAGCTCTAATTCAGCGGCCGCAGCTAGAAATCACCTTCTCTGACAAGGATCTTCCTCCTGAGGGGAGGAACCATACAAAACCTCTGTTCATCCAAGCAGACATCAATGGGCGCCAGACTAGGAATATAATGGTGGACGATGGGTCTGCTCTAAATGTTTGTCCCCTGAAATTATTGTCAAAGTTTAAGATGGAGAAGACGGAATTGGAGCCCTCAGATATTTTGATCAGGGCATATGATAATACCAAGAGAAGCGTTGAAGGGACCTTTCAGGCTAAAATAAAAGTGGGGCCAATTGAAAGTATAGTTGCAGTCACTGTCCTCGACATCCCTGCAACGTTTGCCATGCTGTTAGGCAGACCTTGGTTTCACCCGCTGGGAGGGGTTCCATCCACGCTCCACAGAAAGATCAAACTGCCGTTCGGGAATGAAATAGTCACGATCTGTGCACAGGAAGGGTTAGATGTGGCCTTAGTGGGAGAGACTGAGGAAGAATTCCCTTTGACCGGTTTTCAGATAGCCGTATCGAGCCTGGAAACAAAGGTGAACGGCTGATGGAGAAGTTTAGTTACAAGCGGAGGAAAGGCCTTGGGAAGTGTGAGCAAGGGATTACGACTCCTCTTTCCATTAATCAGATGGTGGGAAAACGCGCTAGTCTTGGTTGTATCGGTGGTCAAAAAGCCTTGAACGACGTTCAGGAGCCAAAGGTGGAGATGGGTTTGGAGAGGAAATTCTTTACCTCAGCAGCTTATGGTGAATTCCAGGTTGCAAACAAGACTTATCCAGGCCTCAGTGTATTCATGGTAGGTTTTAAGAATACAGCAGTCCACCTGGTTGGGGAACCCGAGACGGTCTATGGGATCTCTAATGTGACACCAACTTGGGAGAAGTTGATTCAGGGGTTTGAATTCTTGGGATTGGGGTTCAAGCCGTTCAAGCAGCATCGTTAGAACCGACAGAGAAAGGGGCTGAAGAAGTTTTGATTAGAGAGATCATAGAAAGAGCCTGCCAAGAAGTCTTGGAGAATTTAGCCGACAAAGTGGTCGCGGAAGAAGCTGTCGATGAGGGGATCACTGTGGAGCTAGAAGCAACCGAGAGAGTTTAAATCCCTGTGCCTGCCGGAGGAAGAACTCTGCTATGCCAGAACCAGAGCTGGACGAACCCGTGGTCCGCGCTGTCAAGGACTGCATCGACTAGATATTTGAAGATGAATTATCTAGTGATATGTTTTTCACTTTTGATGACTATGTTGTTGAGAACAATTGTGATGGTTTACCATTACTTTTTAATAATATTAACATGAACTTTGTTTATTTGTGTGATCTCTTTCATGATGATTCCTTGCATTTTAATGATTATTCCATGCACATATTTGACATTGATGCATCACATCACATTGAATTAAACTTAAGCACCGTTGAAAACCCCAAAAATATTAAAATCGGATCAGATCCAAAAACCGAAACTGTGGAAGAATTGAAAGTTTGTTTGAAGGAGTGTGAAGAAGCCTTTGCTTGGGGATACGAAGACATGCCGGGGATAAGCAGATCAATAGCAGAACATTTTATCCCTACAGACCCGGATAAAAAGCCTATCAAACAGAAGAGAAGGCAGATCAGACCAGAGTGGCCGAAAAGATCAAGGTTGAGATTTCGAAGTAGTTAGAGGCAGGGTTTTTGGAAGTGGTGCACTATCCAGAATGATTGGCAAACATAGTCCCAGTACCGAAGAAAGATGGCAGGGTCCAGATGTGTGTGGATTATAGGGACCCGAACAAGACCTCACTGAAAGACGATTTCCCGCTTCCCCATATTGATGTGTTGATCGATAATGCCGCGGGCATGGGTTGTTACTCCATTATGGATGGTTTTTCGGGGTACAACCAGATCATGATGGCGCTGAAGGATAAGGATAAAACTGCTTTCATCACAGAATTCGGCACCTTTTGTTACAAGGTTATGCTGTTTGGTCTGAAAAATGCTGGAGCAACTTATCAGAGAATGGTTACTACTCTGTTTCATGACATGATCCATAAGGAGCTAGAAGTGTATATAGATGATATGGTGATCATGACCAAGAGTCAAGAGGAACACGTGGCGGCACTCGAAAAAATTCATGAAGCGAATCCGGAAGTACAATCTGAGGCCGAATCCTAACAAATGTGTATTCGGGGTTGCATCTGGAAAACTGCTGGGTTTTGTTGTGGTTCCCAAGGGTATTGAGATCGATCCAGATAAGATTAGAGCCATTCAAGACATGGAGCTGTCGGAAACAGAAAAGCAAGTGAGGAGTTTTATTAGAAAGATCCAATATATCAGCCGCTTCATTTCTAAGCTGTTAATCACCTGCGAGCCAATCTTTCGATTACTGAAGAAGAACCAGCCGACGAAATGGAACCAGGAATGTCAGGAAGCTTTCGAAAAAGTCAAGGCTTATCTTACTCATCCGCCAGTACTAAGCCCGCCAAAGCCGGGGAAGCCTTTGGTGCTATATATGTCAGTCGAAGACCTGAGAGTTGGAGCAATGTTGGCACAAACGAATGAGTCTGGGGCAGAGCATGCAATTTATTACGTCAGCAAGAAACTATCGCCCACTGAAGTAAAGTACAGTTTGATTGAAAAGACTTATTTGGCGGTAGTGTGGGCAATAAAAAAGCTACAGCACTATTTCAAGTCGTATAAGGTCACAATAGTGTCAAAGATGGATCCAATGCAATATCTGTACAGAACGCCTATTTTGGTCGGGAAGCTCTCAAAGTGGCTGATTTTGATGTCCGAGTTCGACGTGGAGTTTGTTACGAGGAAGACAGTGAAAGGGAGAGTAGTAGCAGAATTCCTAGCGGAAAATCCGGTGGATGATACCGAGGAATGAGAGTTAGCCTTCCCAGACGAACATCTGATGGTGGTGGAAAGAGAAGGGTGGAGATTGTTTTTTGATGGGTCAGCCAATAGAAGTGGGGCTAGAATAGGAGCGGTCATGGAAACTCCAGTGGAGAGATCCTCACAATTTGCGAAAGACTGATGTTCCCACTGACAAATAATATGGCGGAATATTAGGCGTGCATACTGGGGTTAGACTCCATGATAGCAGCAGGTGCCAAAGAGGTGGAGGTGATCAGTGATTCTAAACTAGTGATTGAACATGCTCGGGATAGCTGTGTTGTAAAGGAGGAAAAACTAAAGCCGTATATCGAATGTCTGTTGCAAAAAGCCAGTCAGTTTGATAAGATTTTTTTTCACTCACACCGGGAGGACCAATAACAGGGTACCGGACGCTCTAGCTAATCTTGCTTCGGCATGGGAGGATCTTGACAGATTGCCAAAGCAGCCCTTTATTATCACCTCAGGAAGCGTGCCATGCTATTCGGAGCATTATGTCAACGAGATTGAAGCAGATGAACAACCTTGGTAGTTTGATCTACGAGAGTTCATGAAATATGGAACCTTTTCTGATGATGCCTCGCGGGCGGACATGATGACTATCAGGAAAATGGCAAGACATTACGTGTTGAGATGTGATGTCTTATACAGGAGATCGTGGGATGGAATGTTGTTCAGATGCGTGTCCTCAGAAGAGGGGACGGTTATCATGGAGAAAGTGCATGAGGGGGTATGCGGCACCTACTTGGGCGGGAAGTCTTTGGCTAGAAAGATTTTGCGACAGGGGTATTTTTAGGTCTCTATGGAAAGGGATTGTATAGTATATGTCAGAAGATGCCTAGAATGCCAAATGCATGGAGACCTAAGTCATTTGCCCGTATCCGAACTTCATCCAACCGCCAATTCGTGGCCCTTTTCAGCCTGGGGAATTGATATAATTGGGAAGATTCATCCTCCGGCTTCTAACGGGCATGAGTTCATCGTAGTGGCCGTCGATTACTTCTCGAGATGGATTGAAGCTCACTCTTTTAAGAAGCTGGGGGCAAAGTAGATGGCCAATTTCATCGAGAACAATTTTCTGTCGCTATGGGATCCCGCATCACATAGTAACTGACAACGGTGTTCAATTCCAGGGAGAAGTGGTTGAGCTGCTAGAGAAGTACAGAGTTGAGCACCACAAGTCCTCTCCTTACCGTCCTTAGACCAGTGAGGCAGTAGAAGCAGCGAATAAAGAGATCAAGAGAATTCTGCAAAAGACAACCAAACGTATAGAGACTGGGCCGATAAATTGCTGTTTGCCCTCTGGGGGCACAGAACCACGACCAAGACATTGAATGGTGCATCTTCGTATGAGTTGGTTTACGGAATGGAAGCAGTATTACCAGTTGACATGGAGAAACAGGCTTTCAGAGTATGGGTTGAGTCAGGTGCATCTCAGAACCGGAGTGGGTACACAAAAGATGTGAAGACCTGGCGTTATTAGATGGAAAGAGACTAGATGCAAGGTTCCAAGACCAGTTGCACAAAAGAATGGTGGCTCGGTTTTACAACAAGCGGGTCGAGCCGAAAGCTTTGAAACCAGGAGACCTAGTATTGAAATAGATAAGGCCAGGGGCATATATCACCCGGGGGGAAGTTTAGGCCCAATTGGGAAGGCCCATTCGTGGTCAAGAAAGTGTTCTTAAGAGGCAGCGTACGACTTTCTGGCTTTGAGGGAAACGAGTTTTCCCAGCTCATCAACAGCGACAGGCTCAAGCGGTTTTTTGTCTGAAATGACGATAAAAAAAAAAGAAAAAAGAAAATAAAATAAAAAAACAAGAGGGTAGAAAAAATCTAATAGTCAATCTGTGTTTGGGTAAAATTCATCGCGATGTTTTGTAACCATGTCGTGATATAGCTGTATTTGATCTGATGAATGGACAAAGGAACGTTTTGAAAGTTACTCACACATTTTTGTCCAAGTTTATTTTTAGAAGTTGTCTTTTTCTTGATTGTACTTACTTTCGCATGATGAATGATGAATATGCATTGTGAGTTTTGTTCTCAAAATTATGTCGCTTTAATAGCGAGTTTGTAGTCAACCTTTTTCATGTGGACGTGAGACCAGGCAGTAAGGTTGTCGTATGGGTTACACCACGTCAAGGACCGAAGTCGAAACAACAGCTAAATTTAGACACCACTGTATCCGCTGAACATGTCGGCAATCTTTTATCCCCGAAGTCTGATGGATCTCCTCAAGAATTTCCGACCTCGTTCGGCGCAGTGTTGTCTTAAGACGAATCCCAGAAGGCTAAAGCTTAATAAAATAAAAGGCATGCATACATAGATAACTGTCATGCATTTTGCATTTTTATCGTATGAATTTTCAGGGATGAGGAAGAACTTTGCAAAGCCATGGCTAAGATGTCGTAGCAGTTCAAGTTGTAGATCCGGACAATGGAAAGCCGGGTCGTCGGAGTTTTGGATTTGAACGATGGAAAGCCGGGTCGTTGGAGTTTTGTATTCGGATAATGGAAAGTCGGGTTCGTCGCATTCAGATTCGGACAATGGAAAGCCGGGTCGTTGGAGTTTTGGATTCGGACAATGGAAAGCCGGGTTTTTCGCATTCAGACTCAAACAAAGGAAAGCCGGGTCGTTGGAGTTTTGGATTCGGACAATGGAAAGCCGGGTTCGTCGCATTCAGATTCGGACAATGGAAAGCCGGGTTCGTTGCATTCAGATTCGGACAATGGAAAGCCGGGTCGTTGGAGTTTTGGATTCGAACAATGGAAAGCCGGGTTCGTCGCATTCAGACCCGGACAAAGGAAAGCCGGGTCGTTGGAGTTTTGGATTCGGACAATGGAAAGCCGGGTTCGTCGCATTTAGATTCGGACAATGGAAAGCCGGGTCGTCGGAGTTTTAGATTCGGACAATGGAAAACCGGGTCGTTGGAGTTTTGGATTCGGACAATGGAAAGTCGGGTTCGTCGCATTTAGATTCGGACAATGGAAAGCTGAGTTTTCGGAGTTTTAGATTCGGACAATGGAAAGCCGGGTCGTCAGAGTTTTAGATTCGGACAATGGAAAGCCGGGTCGTCGAATAGTGGGATTCAGACAATGGAAAGCCGGGTTCATCGGAGTGCTAGATTCGGACAATAGAAAGCCAGAATCGTCGGAAAGAGTGGAGAAGCTACTCTCAGCAAAATCATCCAACCCTGAGGTAAGTATTCCTATCTTAGCGTCAATTGTTACTTTGATGAAAATTCGTGTGAAGCACAATTTACATCAAAGTGGGGGCAAACTGTTGACGCTTGATTTTTGCCCTCGAAAAATAACCAATGATGATCAATGCTTGAAATATCCAGAATCCTACTCGGTTCGATTACTTTCTCCTCGGAATTTTAAAGGATTTAATCTCTCGTGCACTTTAAGAAAAATCTTAATATTTTCCTCTTTTCTTTTTTTTTTATAAAAAGGAATTTAAACGAATAATTTTGAAATGCCAATTTTAAAAATTATTTAATGAATGCTTTTATTTTCTCCTTATTTTATCAAATTAATTGATTTTGGTTTTTTTAATTTTTAATTCTAGTATGGTTAAAAATTAAGATTTAATTAGAAATGAGAGTGAATTTGATGAAAGAGAGAGTGAATTTGGTGAAAAATCAAAATTGGGTTAAATTGAAAGGAATTGGAAGTATCTAGGAATTAGGAGAAAATCAGAAGGGAAGGAAGGATTGAATTGCGGATGGAACAGAAGATCTGGGGGCAAAAGTAGAATTTTTGGAAAATATTGGGAAACAGGCGGAAGGTTGAAATCTGAGGGGTCAGAACGACACGTCGTTTTGACCAAACGTTGGAACGACAAAGAGGACAATGCTGCGTTTCTTCAAAACGCAGCAGACGACGTCAAAACGGAACATTTTGATAACTAAAATGAACAGCATACAGACGGGAAGGAGAGATTAAACAGAGGGAGCAAACGAAATCGACGAAGAAACTGAGAGGATTTCGTGTGAACCCTAGTTCGAGAGAGAGAGAGGAATCCCAAATCTGTTCGTGCCCTAACCGAAATTGAACAGAGATTAACGGGAGAGAAAGAGAACGTCACCCTTCAGAAGCTTCTGAGGGTGACAAAAAGCGATGGATGGACAGAGACAGAAAGCCTGAAGGAGGAAGAGGAAAAAGGGAAAAAGGTGGAAAATGTGTGGACTGGAGGAAGTTGAAGACGGCGTCTGCAGAGGCCTGTCATTCATTTGAGACGTGCTTAGGAAGGAGGAGAGTAGACTTCCCTTCAAAAGGAAAGCTGGAGACCAGAAGAAGGCATCTTTGGAAAATCTGGAGAGAGAATTGCTTCTGGAGAGCTTCGAAAGAAAACAAAACCGTAAGAAATTAGGGTTAGTTTTTTAGGGTTCTTAGAGATTTTCGTAGTTAGAATTTGGGGAATTTGGGAATTTAGGTTTCTTTTCTTCTGTTTTCTGTACTGCCAAGAAATTTCCCTTTCGAAATCAATTCGAAAGTCTGGGGATGTCTGCTCGAAAACCTTGTTTTCTATTTCTGTTATTTGGAATTTTTGTATTGGACGAGTGTTGTCGATTAAAACACTGTTTTAAAGTTTTTTTTTTTTTTTTTTTTAGGGATAATTGCCGAAACTAGTCGGTCTTAAAATTGTTTAAAAGAGTCGCCACCTGAAAATTCGGGAAAAATTAAAAAAGATTTTATTTTAAAAGTGACTCCGTTTTTATTTTAAAGGCAACTGGTCAAATTCAGAGATTCGGATAAGGGTGTTGGGTATGACGGTTTAATTTGTTATTAAACCGCCGCCCGGTAAAAACCGGTCTCTGGTTTGTTTTTCTTTCCAATTTTTAAGTTTAAAATAAAAATTTATTTTTGTGATTAGACTAACGATGTTCCTAATTGGCGATAATCGGTCATTTGCGA
>CANUEY010166283.1:0-12209 GCA_948099555.1 Croton setiger | reverse complement strand
CCCCCCCCCCCCCCCCCCCCCCCCCCCCCCCCCCCCCCCCCCCCCCCCCCCCCCCCCCCCCCCCCCCCCCCCCCCCACACCACGGACGTATTAAATATATGCACTGAACTGCAAATAGCTTCCAAAGAACAAGTCAATCTAGTATTTACTAAAAGGGATTTTGGCATCAATAAGGAATGATATTTAGCATTTCTGTCCTTACCTACCATTTTGCTTTCAGATTCACTATGTGCCTTATTTCTTCTTTATAATTGGTTGGCAGGTACGTGATAAAGCTACCTGGTTATCTTCACACCGCGATGTCTCCAAATTCCATAGATATGGGATTCTTCCCAGTATGTTTCCATCGGGAAGAAGCTATGTTGCTCCAGCAGATAGGGACGATAAGCCTGAAAATGGTGGTAACGTGAATTCTGAAGATGAGCCGATGGAGGAGCATTCTATGAATTCAATGGACGACTTGGAGGAGGAAGTTTCTGAACTTCCTCTAGAACGTTGCATGAGAATAATGCCTCATGATCAGAACAGTGGGGCCTTTTTCATTGCTGTGCTCCACAAACTATCACCTTTGCCAGGTAATTTTTTTTTCCTCACCATAATTTTCTAGGAAATAAGTGGTAGACGCATTGATAGCTATAGTTTCATCAAGCATCATAAATATTGCTAGTAATGCCTTTGCCTTCATCGTGCAAACCACTCTGTTTTCCTCTTGTTTTGTGGGGTAGTCATGAACACTGAAAGTTTATGAAGGTGGTCTAACTGAAAGATGGTGTGTATATGCATAATGATAAACAATTAAATATCAACTACTGTCTCAATTTTGATTCTGAAAAGAAAAAAGATAATAATAAAGAGAGACATTTTTTTGGTTAAATTATATCATAAGGATCTAAGTCCCTGAAGTAATTAGGTTATTGAAGCTAAAAGAAGGTTTATCAAATTTAATGAAACATAATCATTGCTAAATTGCTTACTCTTTTTGATCAATCTAAAACCCAAGTACATATATTATGTTTTATTATATATTTTCATCCTTTTCATGCAGTCATTCAGGAGAAACCTCATCGGCAAGGAAATTCATTTACTAAAAATGACGAGTCACTGCAGAAGTTGTCAGATGAGGTTACTGAAGATGATAATGGTCCAGAGCTGAACTCAGGAGACACTGTATCTGAAAAGTTTTCTGAAGCAGCTTCAGAGGCTGATTTAATTGAGAATGAAGTAGACAAGGCTTCTTTAGAACCCGATACTTGTAATACTACAGGTGATGGTAATGGTTCAGAGAAAGCTCAAGTGTTGGTTAAAGAAGAGACCCAACCTAAGAGAGCTGTGGGGAAGAGAAAATTGCAAATTCAAGGAAAGTGGAAAGGGGTGGACCCTATTATTTTCTTCAAAGATGAAGCCATTATCAATGGCATAAAGGAATTTTATGGCATTGACGAGTCATTTCCATTTGAAGGCCACCTAATCTCAAGGAATAATGACAATAACCATGTGAAGAGAATTTACTATGTTTCAAAGTCGGTCAAGGATGTACTTGAGCTAAATCTCCTTGTCGGCCAGCAGCTCAAGATATCGTCAGTCGGTTTGAAAATGTTTGTAAGTATATTTATTTGCTGGTATTGACATTTACAATTTATTTTGTATATATTCCTACCAAACTTTATTCTCTTTAAACATCCTTCAAAAGGAGAACAAGCAACCTGATCTAATAGTTGTTTGATTAACGAGTTAGTAATTTTTTTTTTTTGTCATCCTTTCTTCTAAAGGAGCGGCAATCATCAAGAGAGGGTTCTACTGCTCCTTGCTCCTTCCGGATATCATCTGAAGGATTGCCAGTTATTCTTCCTCACATTAGCAAACAGATCTTATGGGCTTCTCCAACAGACTTCAAGCATCTTTTGCAGTATAAAACCATCAAATTCATGGATTTTGTTGATGCTGAATTTGGAGAGAAGGCTTCAAAGCTAATGATGGGTTGTTGTGTTATAGTCTTGGCAGGTGAGTAAATCATTTTGATAATATAAATTATCATAATGAGCATAATCATGTGATTCAATGTATTATTATTTTTGTTCTGCAGATGGAAAAGCTTCGACAGATTTTAGACAGGTAGATGCTTCAACAATTGCCATTGGATGCTGGAAGGGCAGGGGCAGTTTGAGTGTAATGGTCACAGCAATTGACTGCCAAGAACTGCTAGAAAGGCTTTCAGCACGCATGGAGAATGGTCAAGGTTCATCGGCACAGGAAAACACTGTCAGCACTAATAAAGTTACGGATACCATTGGAAATGAAAAAGTGGAGGAATCTGAAACTAGTAAGCAGCATATAGAAGCCTGAAGTTATTTCAAAGTTGAAGTTTGTATTCTAAATTATTTGGATTAGGAATTTTTAGTTGCTCACAAACACATTGCTTTTCCTTATTCGCAATTGAATTGAAGATTCTGGGTTTCTTTCCTGCGTATGGAAATGAGCTCGAGTTTTCTGTTGTAGGCAAAAATATAATTTGATAGAGAAATTTTTTAGACCATCTAACGTTTATTTTATCATCAAGACGTGTCAATAAATAGTCTAGCAGATTTTTTTTTTTTTTTTTCTTGAGGGTTACATATTAAATTGTGGGTCAGAAAAGGAGAATAAAATAGGAAATAGAGGATGATGAATAGTTTTTTTTAAGTCAATCTCTGCAATTAATCATTTAGCCACTTATTGTTCATATTTTCCATTCTAATTTCTATTAACATTAATTTGAGCTAAGATCTGTTAAAAAAAAAAACAAATTTGAGCTAAGACAACTAGTGGGGGTTAATTGTCTCCTTTTCAATTTTTTTATTTTAAACTTTACAAGAATGTTTACGTATGCACCCTTATAAATTGTGACATTAAAACTGTATAGTACTCTTCTCAAATTTAATATAATTAATCTCTTACCAGTGTGATATGCGGATAATACAATTTTGAAAGATACTTTTAGGTATCATACAATTTTGAAAGATACTTTTAAGTATCATTTCAAAATATGCATGATGCAGCAAGCAAGAAAGAGTTGAAGATGAATTGTTACTAAGTTTCAATGGCAGAAACAGAGGAAAATTCTCAATTATTAATAAGAAATAACGAAATTTGAATTAATTTAAAACAAAGAAACATAGAGCTTTTTATAGCCATCAGTTCCTAACATATTACGAATTTTAAAGTAGGAAGGAATCCTAAGTAAAGCTTAGAAATTAAAAATAAAACTCCTAAACAATGACAAAATATAAAATTCTTATCAAATTAGGAAAAATATTTATCATTAGCTCTCATATGTTCCACATCATTCCCCTCCACTTGAGAAAAACTTGTTCTTGAGTTCTAGTAGTCTCATCTGAGGGATGAAATGGGTAAATGTCCGCTGCATTAAATGTTTTGAAATGTTAAATGAAGTAGGAAGATTCACAAAATAAGCATTATCATTGATTTTGCTAAGGATCTTATAAGGACCATACTTCTTTAGTTGTAGCTTACTCTAAGTGCAAGTAGGAAACCTCTCATTTCAAAGAAACACCATCACTTTATCACCAACCTCAAATATCTGCCTTTTGCGATGAAGATCTGTAGCTAGTTTGTACTTGGCATTGGATTGTTCTAACTTCTCCTTAATTTCAACTTGAATGTCTTGCCATTGATTTGGAAAATTTCCAGCTGTAGCACTAACCCTAGGAACCTTTGGAAATTTCACCAAGTCAAGTGATGCTGTGGTGGCTTTGTGTAGACTACAGAGAATGATGACCTTCAAATGGAACTATGAATAACATTAATATAGGCAAACTCAGCTTGTGAAAGAGCAAAATCCCATTGTTTTAGTCAGCTGCTGCAAATACTTTCAAATCAAATTTCCTAGTGTTCGATTCACCACCTTAGTTTGGCCATCTGTTTTGGATGTATTGTGCTACTAAACTGTAAAGAAGAATCAAACAAATACCACAAAGTGCTCCAAAATGACTAAGGAACTTTGTATCTCAATTTGATTTGATTGTTTTAGGTACTCCATGCAACGAACTACTTTTTGGAAAAACAACCTAGCTATAGATGAAGCGTTATAAGTCTTCTTGCAAGGAATAAAATGGGTCATTTTAGAAAATCGGTCAACAACCACAAAGGCTGAATCCACTCCTCTTCGTGTTCTGAGATTACCACTTTGCAGTTTGACAAACATAGCATTACTTCACAAACTTCTCAACATCTCAACGAACATTAAGCCAATAAAATCTCTCTAATACTGCAAATACAATCTTATCACTTCCCATATGTCTAGCGAAACCTTTACCATGCAAATCATGAATCACTTTCTCCCTTAGTGAAGATTTAGAAATGCAAAGTTGGTTACCTTTCATTAGAAACCTGTCATGGATGTGAAAATCATTAGTAGGATGGTAAGTACAGCATTTATGCTACATATTGTGAAATTCTTCGTCATCAATATAAAATTCCTTCATGGTGTTAAAACCCAAAATTTCTTGGCTCATAGGCAACAAGTGTGATCTTCGACTTAAAGCATTAACAACTTTATTTTGAGTGCTTGACTTATGCATAAGTTTAAATGGAAACTTTTGTATAAACTCAGACCATTTAGCATGCACATCCTTACTAATCCTTCACTGGTTGTTCAAATACTTTAATGCATTGTGATCTAAGTAAAGAACAAACTCACTACCAATTAAATAATGCTTTCATGTCTTTAATGCACGAATCATAGAATAAAATTCTTTGGCATATGTGGTCCACTTTCTTCTAGCTTCGCTTGATTTTTCACTAAAATAAGCCATTTGATGCTTTCTTTGGGAAAGAAAAGCTTCAATTTCAACTCCAGTTGCATCATATTCAACCTCAAGTAATGCATCAAAATTAGGTAATGCCAAAACTGGAGCGGTACAAAGATTTTCCTTTAGTATATCAAAACTATTGAAAGCTTCTTCAATCCACTTAAAAGTTCCCTTTCAACACTTAATGATTGGGGCTGCTATAATGCTAAAAATTTTGATAAATCTCTGATAGAATGTGGCTAACCCATGGTACAGGAAAATCTCAAATGGCTTTGATCTTTTCTTCATCTACCATTTCTAATTTTTTTTGATACTCATCTCTGAAATGGGGGATCTTCCATTCAATGAGTAATTTAACGACTATGAGTGTGGTATACTTCCGTTGATGAGGTACTCATTTACCTAAGGGAATCCTAGCCGTCAGTTTTTGAGATACAGAAAGTATGGGGTAAGTTTTGTTTACCTCATGTTTTTCATTCCGAATTTTGGGTACTAAATGTTGGGCAATTTGAATGCATGTTATGTTACAAACTAAAGAGAAACCTCCCAATTTTTCTAGTGGGTGGATCGCTCATATCCTCATTATATACAACGAGCTATATTGATATTGATTAACAGATGCCAAGAAATTGAGGAGGCAAAGGAAGAATGATGCAGTGAAGAACAAAAGGGCAATAGTGGTGATTGTTTTAGTGTTTTTCATAACTTTTCTTATCATGAAGATATTGTATTTGTTAAAGTAAATAAGTGCATTATAGTGTTGTTGGTTAGTGAACTCTTATGTATTTTCTGTTCGGTTAGTGTTGGTTAATGGAGAAGGATTTGATATAAGTAAACTTCGTGATTTATTTGGAATGAAATGAAAATCTGTTTTTGGTTCATAAATCCAAATTTTGAGATGAAAACTGAAAAATGACAAACAGTAAATATACAGTACATTAAGATTGAATTTGTATTCCAAAATATTAGCCTAATATTCAAAATGGATTATAGAAGAATGGAGGAAACCTACTACAAAATTATGCTTCTGTTGTTAAGGTTTGTCAGACAACTAAATATAATTCAAATTCCAACACTATAGCATATCTTAGAAAACTGCCAATTGAAACAAAAAACACTAAACAAAACACATTTACCAGCAGCTTAGTAAGCTTTTGTCCATATTAATAAACCAAAAGTTTAAAAACTGAAATAACTAAACAAATAGCAGCCACATTCTACCAGCACCATATCACTAAACCAATATGACCCATATTAGCCTTGTGAGCTTTGACTATGTTGTTTCTCTACACTTTTCTGAGATCTTGTTTGCATCCTAACATTACTAGTTAAAACCTATGAGCTTTGACCATGTTGTTTCTCTACACTTTTCTAAAATCTTGTTTGCATCTTAAAACTACCAATTGAAACTTGTGATCTTTGAGCATGTTGTTGCTCTTTAAATTTCTGACATCTTGTTTGCATCCCTAATGTTGCTGCAGTAACTGATGGTTTTCTTTTCCATTTTCGGCTTGGAGCTTTGAAACCAAGTCCCCAGTAACAACAGCTGAAGACTTTACAGCTGTAGTGGTAATCATAACTCTTGCTGGATGACTCAATGATTGCATATGAATTTCACAAAGCAGATTGATTGATAAAAGCAAAAAAGAAAAATTGAAGTTTGTTCTACCTGATATGAAGCAACCCAGTATTTTCATTAAAACATAATCCAAAATCAGTTAACATTCTTGGTCGTAACAACCATTGTCCTAGTGTCGACCTATTGACAAACCTTCTTAATTGAGGTGGTGAAAAAAGACCAGCACCTATAGAATGACATACACTTGCAAAAAGACCAGCACCTGCTCCTGGTTCATAAACAGTTAATAAAATTTCACAAAAATACCAATATCAAATCAATTATTCAATTTAAAAAACAAACATTGTTTACTTATTGATGAGGCTTGGGCAGTAGGATTAGAACTGCTGCATGCTACGTTTACACTCCATTAAGTAACAGCCTTGTATTACAAGAGGAAAAAAAATCCATAAATATCAATAGTTGAAAAATTAAATTTTCATGAAAATAAAGTTAAGATTTGCAAACCTGTTTAGTCATTCTCCTCTTGCAACTTCTTTTATCATGTCAAAATTGACCATACTACTTACAATTAATAACTAAACCTTTCTTGGATAGTTTATGAATTTTCCTCTTCTTAGGTTCATCTCTATCCTTTCTTCTACTGAACTTGGGTCTGCCAACTTTCTTATGCTCAATGTTAAGTGGTAATGTGACACCTCAAACCCAACCTACGTCATTTTTGACATCATTCCATGCATAACATGCATTTCCATTCCGTACGCATCATATAAAATGACATATTTGATTTGATTATGAATTATATGATTTGAATATTTCAAGGAATGAAATAAAATATGAAAACAAGTCATGTTTTAAGCTCGTTTACAGTCGGAAGACACAAACAAGGCCCGATTAGGGTTTTGGCATGTGCGACTGGTAAAACGTCGGAAACACAGAAAATTTAAAGTAAATGATTTTGATGTTTTATGATTTGATTATTTATGAAATAATAAGAGTTTTGGAACCCTAAAACTACGACGACGTCGTATGGTTTCGGTTCCGCAAATATCGTCGAGGTTTCAGAGTCGATTTCGGTTGCCGACCGAACCACGAATAATTTTTGATTTCTGATTTCGACGAAACTTCAAACATAAGTCTTTGTTATTATTTTTAACATTAAAAATAGGAATTCGAAGTGAATTTGGGCCTGGAATTGTAAAAGAAAGTGAAGGAAGAAAGGATAAGTTAAGTGAGATATTTTGTTTGTTTAAGTTAAAACTAAGTAGGAGGTGGAAAGAATTATGTTGGGACTTGTTTCTGAGAGGTGTAAGAGAGAATGAAGAGGTGAAAAGGTGGAATAGGCTGGGGAACAGAAGGACACGAAGCAAAAACAGAAAGAAAGAGAAAAGAGAGAAAGAAAGAGAAAGAAAAGAAAAGAGAAAGAAAAGAGAGAAAAAGAGAGGAAAGCTTTGGTTTGTTAGCTTAAGAGGAAAGGAAATAGCCCCATAGAATTCCATTTATGCAGTATGATTGTCTTTTATCTTGCAAGTCGGTTGCTTCAACGTCTCTTCCTTCCTTTGATGAAAGGAAGTATTTGAAGTGAGGTAGTACTTGGTTGGACATATACCTTTTATGATTCATGTACTCAATATATTCTTGCAACCTAAAGAGCTATTCCTAATCTTATTTTTCCTGTGATGAGATTAAATCAATTCATCGAGGCCTAAAGACTGCTACTCTAATATCAACAACTTGAAGGCGACATCTCTTTCAATCCACAACTTAAAAGGCGAAGAGCTGTAGGATAAGGTTAGAAGTGATAGGAAGGGAAGAGAGTGGCTGGAAATTGAAGGAGAAGGAAAACACAGTAGAGAGAGAAAATTTTCCGAGTTTGAAAACAGTGGTCAGAAAGCTACTTTGAGAGGTAATATCTTAGAATCTAGCATGCATGGGGAAATTTTGGCCCGAGGGATCGATAAAGGGGTGTAGAGGAAGAGAACAGTGGTCGTAGTTCACCGGAAAACCGCTGGAGGTGGACAGAAGAACTGTTGGAAGTTGGTTAGAGGTCACTGGAAATCAGGCAAAACAGAAAGGATTCAGAGGTAGAAGAAGATCAAAACAGCAGAGGAATCTGCATTTTGATCAATAGGCTGGCATCAAAACGGCGGGGTTTCCTACGTTTTGATAAGTAGGCAGCTGATCAAAACGGCAGGGTTTCCTGCGTTTTGATTCAAATTTCCAATACCTAAATTTCGGTAAAATCACGTTTTGACCTCTAAAGTTTCTGCCGCATTACAGTTTGGTCTTTTCGGGCTGTTTGCAATTATTTTTCATTACTTTTTGGTCCTTTTATTTCTGTTATTTATGTTTTTCCCCAAACTCTTTTAAAAATTATATTTTGAGACCTCTTATTTAATTTGGGTGTCCTGAATCCGTTTTTGACCTCAAAATTTAATTTTAACTTCGTTTCTGGCCCGAAAACCTTAAGATAAATATTTTGTTGAATCTTTTTAATTCAAAAGTGAATTTTTTTATTTATTTGGTTCAATTAATAATTTAATTGACTTTGATAATTATAATTATTATTAATTATAATTAATATGTGATAAATAGAGTTTGATAATTATTTTTAAAGTGTTATTAAATGATTTTAAAATAGAAATTTATATGAATTGAGTTTAAATTCAAAGAAAATAATATGGATTTATTTTTGAAACTCAATTATACAGAGAATTAAATATTTAATCATGCATCATAATGGATTATTTGTTTGACAAATTGAATATTTTTGCTATGTTATGCATTATAGGAGCATCAAGTTCTAAAACGGGGTAGGGTAAACAACCCGAGACCCAATCTAGCTCCCAGCAGTAAGGTAAGTGTAAACCCACTTACTTATATGTTTTATTGTGATACTGTGAATTGCCGGTTATGCTATTATTGAACTGTTTGGACCGGTACTGAAGCCCGATCACTTGATTTATATGCAATTGATATTATATGATATTTGAACTGTTTGGACTGGAATTGAAGCCCAGTCAATTTGAATTATGTGAATATTAATAAATGATGTTTTTGATTCCTGAGTCGGTACTGGAATCCGACCAGTTGACTTATTATGAATTGTATATTGATATATACTGTTTGGACCGGTAGTGAAACCCGGTCATTGGATTATATGAAATATGATTATATGAAATGTATGCTATGTAAATGCATTTCCAAAGGACTTAAATAAGGCCGTTGTGATCATCGTAGCCAGTGTTTGCAAATTTCACAAAAGAAACCTACGGTTTCTATATGATTTGACGGATGGACCTACGGGTCATTATGTTACAGGGATGATCATCAAAGCTTTATAAGCTACAGATTGATCTTCGGATCATTATATGTATATGAAATGACCGATGAATCATTCTAGTGTATATAATACTGGCCAGCTATGGATACTTATTCTGTGAAATTTTCCGGGCAACACTTGGTCGATGAATCACAATGAAAGCAAATGGAATAACATGTCACTATGCATCTTATGATATTGCTATGAACTTAAATGATGTTTACGACCTGAAATTATGATATTTTACTTATTTATGATAAACTGGATTATATGCTTGCTTTAATTGCCTTGGTTTACACTTGCTGAGTATGCGACTCATCGAAATCGCAAATTTGTGTTTTTAGGTTTGAGGTCTGAGTGAAATCTGACACTTCACTAGCCTATGTCGGTACAGCTGAAGCCTAGGCCTCTCTCCCTCCTACCACGTTATTTGTATATGCTGCATATAGTTTTTGGTTTATATGATCATTTTGCTTAGCATATTGATATTTTTGGCAATTAAATAATGAATTGATACAGTCATTATGGTAAAAGGCATATAGTTTTACTTTTGGAATGTAAAAGATAAACGGTATAGTTATTTTGGGTTTGTTGTTAATAGTTTTGTATATCTCATTTTGTTGTATGTAAATTATGGTTTGTAATCTATTAATTTTGAGATTGGGTTACTGATGGTTGTCTATAGTTATGTTTTATTGTTTAATTTGATTAAAATGAATTAATATGTTATAAAAAAAAATAGCATAGTTTATGATGTATAGATATAGGTTAGGTTGTTATAGGTAATACTTCTGGGTAATCTCATTCAATCAATAACTTCAAGCCCCTTACTAATTGTATAACATTAGCATATGCTTTCAGGAAGGTGCTCTTATGGTACCATTTAACTACATAATTTTCTGGATCTAACTTTCTGTGGTACATTGCACAAATAACATGTTGACATGGAATCCTTTTAATTTCCATGATCTACATGTACAAGTCATTTTGGTTATATCCACATTATGCTTGTAAGCTCCTTCAACTACTTCAAATCCACTCTCTTCATTCCATATGTACTTCATTGCCAACATCTTATTCTTCTCAACTTTGTCCATTGCTACTAGTGATATGTCACAAACCCATTTGTTTGCAAATTATCTCATATTTCTTATCTTTTTCATTATCTGAGTCATTATTCCTTCATACATTGATACTATTGACTTCAACCTAGCATTCAAAATCCAACCATTAAAGGTTTCTAAGATGTTGGAGACCACAACATCATATTGTGAAGAAGTACTAAAATATGTCCTACACCAGAGTTGTGGATTATAGTATATCAGTCTTCAACTATTCTTTTGCCTAGATTGTTCATTTCTTTTAACTTGTCCCTTAAAAAGCTTTAAAAGGAGCCTTAGCAACTTTTCAGAACTTTAATCTCATTTCTTCCTCTCTCCACTTTTTTCTCCAATTGTATATATGTCTAGCATACATTTTATGCTCAGTCTTAGGTAATTCATCTCATTTCTTGCTCTCTCCACTTCTTTCTCCAATTGTCCCATATGTGTCTAGCATACATTGTATGCTCAGCCTCAGGTAATTCATTGTCAATGGCTTTATCAAGACCCTATGAAAATAATTAAAATAAAATAAAGTAAAGAAAAATTGAAGTACATTAAAAATATGCAATTACCTTCTACATATCTGTAACAAGTGTCCATCTTTCACTATTTGAGCTATCTAAAACTTATAAATCTTCCTTCAGCTTTAATAGGAACCACTGCCAATTATCAGCATTATTATGTCTACAATATCTTATGCAATTGGAAATATTTGCCCATTTCCATCCTTGGATACAACATATAGTAACTGTCCTCTTCTTACACCCTTCAAGAAGCAACCATTAAGACCTATTATAGGTGTACATCAACTTACAAAACCTACCTTGCATGCATTCAAACAAATGTAAAATCTCTTAAATATTTGCTTCTTATCATCAATCCTCTCACATTCTACAAAGCAGATTGATCCTATATTAGACCTTTTAATCTCTTCACAATAATAATGCAATTTAGAAAATTACTCAGTGGGATCTCCTATAGCTTCCTTCAATACCTTCTGCTAAGCTCTTTCTATTATGCTCCTACTAACAAAAACCTTTAATTGTTCTTCACACAATAGAAATAGTATCCAACTTATTTTTGTTGGTTCTTTTGCATCTATGATGTGGATTATATGTCTGGATGGTAAAATTGCCCTTGGCAATATCTGTAGAAGCATACAAAACCCATGGACGGTCAACTTCACACCCTACCCTCACTCTAGTAGGTTCATTTGGTTTGACAATTTAGAGACTATTTGTCTAAACTGCTGAACATGTGACATCCCTGACCAAAGCATACGTCTTTTTGACGTCATTTCACGCATTTCATGCATTTTTATTTAAATGCATCAGAGAAAAAAACATGCTATATGACATTTAAATGAAATAATTAAATTGAGAAATGATAATAAATGA
>CANUEY010166186.1:0-10000 GCA_948099555.1 Croton setiger | reverse complement strand
TTAAATATAAATCGATGATAAAATAGATTTATGCTAATTACATAAATTCAATAGAAATCACTAAAAATCAATACAAATAAGTAGAATGAACAGAAATCAGTACAAATCATTAGAACTCAGTACAAATCAGTAGAAATTAGTAAAAAATGAAAATTAGTTCAAATCAATATAAATTAGTTCAAACCAATAAAAATTAATACAAATCAGTAGAATAAATAGAAATCAGTATAAATCAATAAAAATAAATACAATAAATAAAAATTAACATAGATTAGTACAAATCATTAAAAAGAATATATATCATTATATACCAATAAATTCCAGTAAATTTTAATATAATTTAATAAACGTCAATACAATTTATTAAATTTCAATATAATTCAACATCATTAAGCTTCACAATTCAGTAAACTTTTCAATACAATTTTGTAAAATTCAATATAATTCAATAAATGTCAATACAATTCAGTAAATTTCAACACAATTCAGTTTAAGTAGAAACCATAAACACAATCATGTCATCTTCATCTTCTTCGTTTAAAAAAAAAATCCTAGCCACTACTGGCAACCGAAAACTTAAAACGATGATGACACTTAACAAATGATATGTCATCAGAAAGCTCTAAACTCATAGCTTCCAAATTTGACCTTATTTCTTCTTGACTCTACTGTATATGGCTGAAAAATGCAAAATGTAATAGATCACTAGTAAAAGGTGGTTTTTTTTTTTTTTTTTGCCAATGAACGGTGGCAAGTTTAGTACCAAAATGGCCACCATTGCTTAGGCTTTTCTCTAGTGGTCTCCGATTGAAATTTCATCACTGGAAAACTCACCTGAAAGATTTTGAATCACACAAATCCAATAATTCATTCCAACTTAATCGCACCCTTCCTGTCGCCATTCCTTAGAGCTCTAGTGCCAGTCGAGTTCGCTGTCACCTGGGTTGGTGGGACACCGGTTGACTAGTTGCGACAGTAAATGGACGAAAAATGGCAATGGGAGTAACTTTGTTTTAATAAACAACATGATGATGATGCTTTGTTTTTGAATTTGAGTTGAATTTTTTTTTATGTTTTTAAGTAATAAATAAAATAACAAAAAGGAAACACAAAAAGTGACTTGTGTACTATTTTTCTAATGAAAGTTAAAAAGTGTGGTATACGGTATAAATATCCTTCCAAGAACGAATGGACATGGGCAAATGGCAGACTCAGTTTCAGGATTTAAAAACACTATTTGTGGCTCAAACCCTTTAATTTTTGCTTTCATATAATTTGGTTTTTTTAGAATGCGGAAGAAAAATATGATGGGAAGTTATCACGTATAAAAATCTATTGAACAAAAAGACCCTAAAAACATATATTATCTTATCTATTAAACAAGAAAAGTAGAAAATTAAAAAAGAAGTTTGCATGAAATGATTTAATTACTACAGAAAGAAGTTTTATAACAAGAGATTAATATACACATTTTCATAATTTCCCTAATAACAACATTAAAATTAATTAATTATGCCATGGCTGAAGTTAATGGCATTTCACTTTCATGCGAACCAATTGACATATCATTACTAGAAACACTATTTGATAAACTCTTCCTCAAACTTTCTGTCCTGTTTGTATGATCATCTCCGTCTTCTTCTTCCTCCTCCTCCTCTCCCTCCCCGACCACCACCGCGCCACCGAATTGAACATGCTTCCCATCTCCTTTCCCCGACGACTCTAACGGAGTTTCAAGGCTTCTAGGCTCGTCGGACGCCATGTTCGGAAGAGACTGGGTGCTTTCGCCGCCGCCGCCGCCGCCACATCCTCCGCCAATAAAAAACCTAAATCCAAGTGCTCGAGATACAATGCGGTAAAAACAAGTGAAAAACCAAAACAACCAAGGGAGACAAACTAGAGCTACTCCGGCAATTGGAAGCCAAGCACTATTAGGGTTTTCAGGAAGGAAAATATATAATATTAGAAATGTACCGCCGGTAGCCACCGAGATGAACAAGAAACATGAAATTAGCCATATGAATATACGACCCGAACTTGGATCCGCAACAGGCATTTGGAAATTTTTGAATAATAATAAATAATATTAAGAAATGGTGTTGTTGAATTGTTTTTCTTCTTCTTTCTTTTGTTTTCTTTTCTTTTCCAAACAAAACATACAAAATTACAATAGAGGAAGAGAGAAAAGTGCGTTGGATTTGTTGGTATAATGTCTGATTACAAATGCTCTCTGCTCTTTATTTAATTCAAAAATCCAACATTATTTATAAATAGTTTTGCTTCTTTTCTTCTTATATTTAAACATCTATTTTTTCCCCTATTTAATTTTTTTTAATAATACCGTATAGTATTAATTGTATTTTTATAAAATAATAATGTTTGAAATAGGAATAGTGTGAAAAAAAAAAGAATATATACTTATATTTAAAATAAATAAAAAATTATTACTTTGAAGTATATATATTTTTTCCATATAATATAACTATAAAGAATTGTTATGAATAGAAAATAACTTGAGATTTAATATAATACATACGTGATAAAATATAATTTGAATTATATAGTAGTATAATAAAAATAATATTTTTTAATAGAATAATATTTTTATTTATTGTTATTTAATATAGAGCAAATTATAATTTTATTCATATTTTTTTACTTAGACATTCTTTGAAAAGTATAATTATAGGCAAATTATTGTTTAAGAAGTGAGGAAACAATATCGATTAATTTATTTTATCAATTTCCGAAAAGTTGAATTATTTAATAAAATATCTATACAATAAATATTTTTAAATATAAAATTAATGATAAAATCAAAATTATTTATAATTATAGCACAAAAAGTGTACTTCCTTGAATTGGAGTGGGAAAGTTGAGTTTACTAATTACGGGAAACTTTTAAAACAAACATTCAACTCCTAAAAAATTTGACTACTTCTCCTTTTTATGTACTCCCAACTAAATAATACCTTAGTATACATTTTATTCAATATTTCTGAAATAGTTTTGCCCTTATATTTTTTAAAAATTAAATTACTTTTATGATTTTTCACCAATAAAAATAATGAAAATTAATAAATTATATCTCACTTAAATTATTTTTTTAAATTATAAATATGACATTAATTTTAACTTAAATAATATATATTTATTAAAATACTAAAATAAAATAAGTTCCATTGATTTTTTAGTTTGTGAGTTTTTTTTTTTTTTTAATTTGGAAAGAGATTTTTATGAGCATGTAAGTCACAAGTGTGTACGGGTTAAGATTAATGTTTTTCTAAGTCCATGTGGCCTCTTGCCTTTAAAGAGCTAGAATAGTATTCTTTCTCTTCCATGTTAGGATATTTTTTCTATTGACAAAATAACACATTACTTTTACTATTTAGTAAAATAGCACTTTTAGTTAAAAAGTCTCATCCCTCATTATTAAATATATATTTAATTTAATTAATTAATTAAAAAATTAAAAATAAATAACTTTTCAAAATATGTTAATATCTGTCTATAATTCGAAAAATTTAGAATTCTTCTAAATTTTATTAGGTGGACAGAAAAATAGTCATCACTATAACTGGACTATTTTCGAAGACTTTCGCTGGAAAATTAAAAATAAATATTTGTCAATGTTGATGAATATATTTTAGAATTTTTCCGAACTTCATCAGGTAGCTAGAAAAAAAAAAGTCTGCCGCCACAACATTTATTAATATTCGTCAATATAATTTAGAATTTTTCTAAATTTCACTAAGTGACTGGAAAAATGAACGTCGTCACAGTTAGACAGTTTCCAGCGACCTTCGCTGGAAAATAAAATCAATAATTGTCAAAATCTATATTCTAAATATTATCAGTCGATGTAACTCAATATTTGTCAATTTTTTTCAATATAATTTAGTATTGACAAATATTAAATTAATTTTCTAGCAAAAGTCACCGAAAACTACTCAGTTGTGACAGCGGCCATTTTTCCTTCCGCCTACTGAAATTTGGAAGAATTCTAAATTATATTAACAAATGTTAACGAATATTAATTTTTAATTTTCCAGTGAAAGTCGCTGGAAACTGTCCACTGTTGGCGGCAGCCATTTTTTCGACCAATTGGTGAAATTTAGAAAAATTCTAAATTATATTGATAGAAATTTATGCTTGATTTTTATTAATCTTCAATTTTTAGTTAAAAAATAAATTAATAATAATATAAAACTAAAAAAAAAGCAACTAATAATTATAAAACGGAAAATATGAAATGTTCTATTGCATATAATTTCCATTTATGTATATAAAAAGTTGTTGAACTTCTTATTATTTCAAATTATGTCGGATTCTATTTTCTAAATTCTGATTTTATTTTATTGTTAATCAATGTAGAAGTTGGTATTCTAACTCAACTGAAATGATTAGAAGATCATTTTCTT
This sequence comes from Croton setiger, assembly GCA_948099555.1. NCBI lineage: Eukaryota > Viridiplantae > Streptophyta > Magnoliopsida > Malpighiales > Euphorbiaceae > Croton > Croton setiger. Next base: position 5,579 of record CANUEY010166186.1, on the reverse strand, counting down.
GTTGTTAGAAAAATTTGAACTTAAATTTTTAAGAAATTCTTAGATTATGCCTATTTTTGGGACTACATTTTATGTAATGAATATTTCTTACACATTATCATTTGATTTTGAGATGGAATGCTTATGGGAGGTATGCAATGGGTTATAAGGTTTGAGTCTAGGAAGAAAACTCAAGCTTGTAAAAGTACTACTTTTTGGATTGAGTTTGAAAATTTTTATGCATATTTTGTTCGTAAGTAGTATAACCCAAAGAATTGAAGAAATCAATGTAGGCAAAGAGTTTGGAACAATCCATTATAAAATTCTTGTCTCTAATCTTCTTTCCATCTATCATCTCTCTTGGCCAAATTGCAAATTAGCCTTCATCCTAGTTTTTATATACCAAATAAATTCACTTTTCCCTCAAATTATTATTATTTCAAACATTATGATAATAATATTTTAGAGAAATTGAATTAATTTAATTATAATATGTGGGTATGTTTGGTTATATGGGTAAAAAATAACTTTTTTGACTTCAATATAAAGTTTTAAGTAGAGTTGCAAACGAGCCGAGTTGTTTCCGAGCGGCTCGGTGTTTGCTTGATAAAAACTCAACTCGAACTCAGATCAATAATAAATGAACCGAACTTGAAACGAATATTCGGACTCGTTTAATAAACAAGCCGAGCTTGAGTCGAGCATTTAGGCTCGCGAGCCGGCTTGTGAACAACTCGTTTAAAAAGGCTCGCGAGTAGCTCGTTTGATAGGCTCGCAAGCTGCTCTTTAAATAAGCTCACGAGCCTATCAAAACGACATTGTTTTGATACCAAACTAAAAAATATGCTTCAGTCAAACCACCCGCCTCCCCACTTCATTTTTTGCTATTTGGTTTCTCTTTCACTGAAACTGCTATTTTGATTTTCTTACTGAAACGGCATTAAAAATAAATTTCCTTGATTTTTTACTAACTCTTAACGAGCTCGAATAGCAACGGGAAACAAGCTCGAGCTCAAGCTTATTTGCAAGCTAAAACTCGAGCTCGAGATGAGCTCGATTTCAAGCTTAATTGCTAGCTCAATATGACACTCTAGACCTAACTCTACGTCGTTCTGACATCATTTCCATGCATTACGTGCATTGTCATTAAAATGCATCATGATTTGATTTGATAATTAAGTTAAACATGGATTATATGTTTTGAATATGATAATATATGATTTGAATAAGAATTATAAGCTATGTTATAGGTTCATTTGCCGTCGAAAGACACAAACGGAGCTAATTAGGGTTTTTGAACCCGCGCGACCGAAAAATGCCAGAATCGCGTAAAATATGAACCAAATGATTTTGATATTTTGATATGTGTTTATTAACATATTTTAAAGAGTTTTGGAACCCTAATTTTGTGACGGCGTTGTACGGTTTCGATTAAGCAAAAATCGTCGAGGTTTCGGACTCGATTTAGGGCACCGATCGAACCGCGACTAATTTTTCGGATTCCGATTTTTACGACTTCAGAAACGTGTTATATGTATTATTTTGACACCAAAAACAAGTTTTAAGTAGGTGCTAGATGATTTATAGGGCTGGAATATGTGTTTGATGATTGAATGAAAAGAAGGAAGAATGCTTAAGTGTGAAGTAAGGTTTAAAGGGATAAAATTTAAGATTTTTGTGTGTAAATTAAGGAAGCAGCTGCTGGAACACTTGGATAGATGTAACATGAGCTGGAGAGGCAGAAAATAAGGGCTGGAACAGAAAGGAATTGGTGTTACACGTTGGGAAAGAGAGGAAGAAGAAGAAAGAGAGAAAAGGAAAGAGAAAGAAAGAAAGAAGAGAGAAAAGAGGAAAATCTTTGCAAAACTTTCAATCCAATTGTTCTAACATGTTCCTAGGATGTTTATGAAGTGAATTGAAGTGTTAGATTGGAAAGAAAAGGGCTGAAAATCGTGGGAAAAGAGAAACAAAATTCTGGGTTTATAGGCAGTGTTGAGGTTACTACTTTGGAGGGTTATATCTTCCAAATGGTGACGCATGTGTGAATTTGGGCTCTATGGGATGATAGCGAGTATGTAGGTGTAGAGTTTGGTCATTTTAGTTTGCCAAAAAACCACCGGAGGTGGCCGGAAAATTGGCTAAAAGTTGGGTTGAGAGATAGGTAAAATCTAGAATCTGGGAAAACAGTGTTGATGAGCCAAATTTGGGGAATTGTATCTTCCGATCTAGAGGGTTGGCTCCAATGGTTAGCTAGAGATGTGTAGAGGAAGAGAACAAAGATCGTATCTCACCGAAAAACCACCAGAGGAGGACGTACGGTCATCGGGAAGTAGGCTTGAAAGACTGATTTTCTGGGCAGGAGGCTGCGGCAGACAGGCGGGAGAAGGCAGCCCAAAACGACACCTTGGGCGTGCGTTTTGGGAGCCAAGCGTGCGCGCGGGCGAGCGGACGTGGGGACTGCGTGCCAGCGGTCAAAATGGCAGCAAGAGCTGCGTTTTGGTGAAAATAGAGCGCGCCCAGCACCTAACTTTTGGTAAAATTGCATTTTAGCCACTAAAGTTTATATTTGCTTATATTTTTTACCCATAAACTTTTATAAATTAATTTTTGGCCCTACCAACCTAATTTCGACGTCCTGAATTCGTTTTTGACGTTAGAAATTTATTCTGAGATCATTTTGAGCCTGAAAATTAGAGATTAAATATTTTATTAGAAATTTTTATTTATGAATTGATTTTAAATTATTAAAGAGTTTATTTAAAGTTTATAAATGGTTTTAATAATTATAATTATTATTAATTATAATTATTATATGATAAATAGAGATTGTTAATTATTTTAATATGTTATTAAATTATTTTAAAGTAGAGATTTTTAGAGATTGAGTTTTAAATCATAAAAAATTATACGGATTGAATGTAAAACTCAATTAAATCAGAGAATTAAATATTAAAGTATGCATCATAGCATATATGGATTATTGATTTGATTTATTGAACATTATTATTGTACTATGCATTATAGGAGCATCGAGTTCGCAAGCGGCATGGGGTAAGCAACCCGAGGCCAGACCGAGTTCCCTGTAGAAAGGTAAATGTTGAACCCACTTACTTATATGTGTAGAGATGGCTATGTGATATTGTTAAAAATACTTTATTGAACTATTTGGACCAGTAATAAAGCTCGGTCATCTGTGTTATATGGAAATGAGATTATAAGTTATATTGAATTGTTTGGACCGGTATTGAAGCTCAGTCATCTGTGATATATGAAAATGAGATGTTATAGTTTGATTGAACTGTTTGGACCGATACTGAAGCCCGGTCAACTAGAGATATCTGATATATGAATTGTATTGTTTGTGGTTCCTGAGTCGGTACTAAAATCCGACCAGTTGAGTTATTTGATCTGATATTGAATATCTATATGTTGTTATAACCGGTATTGAAGCTCGATCACATGTTTATATGGGAGATGATATTATGAAATGTATATTACATAAATGCATTTCCACAGGACTTAATTACAGGCATTGTGATTATCGTAATTAGTGTTTGCAAATTTTACCAGATGAAACCTACGGTTTCTACAGAGAGGCCTACAGGTCTATATGATATAGAAAAACTTAGGGGTCCTATATGATACAAAGTGATCTTCGAATCTTACAGAGAAAGGTTGATCTTCGGATTCCTATGACCGACGGTATTCTGGGTCTTACATGTTCACTAGATGCAGTCAGAGAATCTTTTGCGGTGAAATTCCCTGAGCAACACTTGGTCGATAAATCACAACTAAAGAAAAAGGAAAGACATGTCATTATGCATCTTACGATATGAATATTATTATATATGATGAATATGATCTAGAATCATGCTATTTTGCTAAGTTATGATAAACCAAATTACATGTTTGATTTATATGATGTGGTTTACATTTGTATATGATCATGTTTTGACTAATATTTGGAAATGTAAGGTAACACAGATTATAATATCTGTGACTTTATGGATAGGGGGAATCCTATGAAATAAATTTGCCTACGACAGGTTTTGTTTAATAATTTGAAATTATGAATTATTGATTTGTTTATATTGTATAGTTTGCACTTATTGAGTACTCAACTCATTAAATTGCTTTTACATGATTCCAAGTTTTCTTTAGCGCAATTGACAGCGTCAGTTCCGTCATCATTCCTCAGGGTCAATCAGCTGAAGTTTAGGATCTCTCTCTCTCTCGCATTTCATCATTAAAATCATCTTATCATGTAGATTTTTATCATATGGTTTTTAATCTATTGATAAAGCCTATGATTAAACGAATTAATGATATAATAAATAATGTATGGCATGTCATATGCATGGTGGACGTCATTGCATTACATATAGAGTTTTAATATGTTAATAATGGCTATGTGTCTGTGTTGCTCATATGCTGGATTTCTGCGGAGACTTATAGCATATACGTTCTTTTGTGACATGATAAGAATGTTATAAAAAAATTGACATATTTTATAACATAAAAGTTATAGGTTAGGTTGTTAAACTCAAACTCGAGCTCGAATAGCAACATGAAACAGCCAAGTTAGCGGCCCTAAAACGAGTCAAGCTCGAGCTCGAGCTCATAGAATTTAACACGAGCCGAGCTCGAGCAGTACAATACTCGGCTCGGCTCGACTCATTTACAGCCCTAGTTTTAAGCATCTCATTAGTAATCTAGGCTTGATTAACAGCCCTAGTTTTAAGCATCTCATTAGTAATCTAGGCTTGATTAACAAGAGTTCTGACTAGAGGTGTAATTTGGTTTGGAATATATTATCGATCAATATCGAAATTCAAGCCGAAATTGTTATTTGGATTAAAATTTTGGGATATAAAATATTGAATGAAATGTATTTTGTAAAATTTTGAAATACCAAATGGAATGTTATAATAAAACACCGATCCATATACCAAAATTTTTTTTTTATATTTAGATATTTATATATACAACCTTTTATAGTATTTTTTTTCAATATTCAGATTTTTCAAGACTAACATGACATAAATACAGAAGTTAAAATAATTACTTAATATCCATATTTTTTACATTATGAAGTGCATTTACAAGCAATTTAATTTTAAAACAATTTAAGTATATTCAAACTTAAATAATATTATTTCATTCATTTGTTTAGAAATTTTAAACTTTTTTTATGATTTATTTTAACTTTATTCTATCCTTAATTTTAATGAATATGGAAGATATATTTAAATTAAAGGATTATGTTTTTTAATATAATATAAAATGATATATATATATATAACCAAGTTTCGACGGAATAATATGACATTAAATATTTGAATACAAATAATATTTGAATGGTATGAAATGAAATTTTGAATATCAAAATATTCTAGAACGGAATAATCAGATAAATTCATTTTACGAATATTCTGACAAAAATACATATTGGTACTTGATTTTTTTTTTTTTTAGTTTATATATAGTACATCAATTGCTTAAGAAATTAATTATAATTAAAAATGTAATTGCATAAAAATATTACAAAATGAGTAGACTAGTGCTGCACATAGACAAAACTAGTATGCATATACAAAAGC
>CANUEY010166122.1:0-14492 GCA_948099555.1 Croton setiger | reverse complement strand
TATTATTATTATTATTATTATTATTATTATTATTATTATTATTATTATTATTATTATTATTATTATATTTGTTAAATAAAAAAAAAAAGAAAAATCGAGACCCAATCTCCAAACCAACAGTCGCAATTCGATAAGACATCCAACCTTCTGTTCTCGAGTCGCACCTCACCATCGCCTATCCTTCATTTCCCGATCAAAATCCAACAACCAAATCACAATTTGTTTCTTCACCAACGCCATCTACTCCTCCCTTTTTCGATTGAAATCTTTCTTCAAGTTTGTGAAAAGGTAACAAAATGGTACCAGCAAGTAGATGGGTAATCCTTAATCATTCAACAAAATCACAAGCTTGGAGTTGATGAAACTCCCTCTCCTCCAGAATCAGTTTTTCCTCAGGTTGCGACGTTGATGAAGCTCTCTCTCTTCTCCAGCAACATCGCCAGCGATGAAGCATCTACACTGCACCAGTTTTGGGTCGCCATTTTTAGGCGTTACATTTCTTTTTCCGGTGGCGATGGGCATCGAGTGGCTGCGTCCATCGAGTTCGTTCACGAGCAGATCTAGTTTTTTATTTTTTATTTTTTATTTTTTATTTTTGCGTTTGTAATTGAAAACAATGGATGTTCATTAGTGAATTTTTGTTTGTTGATTACGTTGTCCCATAGAAGCAAAGGAGGTGGCGGCGATTAACATGGGAACGGAGGTGGCGGTTTCTTGAGGAATGTTTGAAAATATTGAATGACTCTGAGATGACCTTTGTGATTGTGATTCTATTCTAGAAATCAATTGAATGATGGTTGTCTATTGCTTCTACTAGAGTTTTCAGTTTCAAAATGGCATTTTAAAGATGATTAATAAAATTAAATCAATAAAAGATGGACCTCTGGTTGTTGGGATGTTGGAAAAGAGGTGCGGCGGTGGCGACTTCGACAGAGAGGATGAGGGGTGTCGATTTGTGTTCTTCATCGGTCTGGAAAACGAGCAGCAGCAACAGTGTTCTTCGTTGTTCTTTTTATTTTTCTATTTTCTTTTCTAATTTAACAAAATAATAATAATAATAATAATAATAATAATAATAATAATAATAATAATAATAATAATATTATTATTATTATTATTATTATTATTATTATTATTATTATTATTATTATTATTATTATTATTATTTAAATTTAAATTTAAATTTAAATTAAATACACACATAAAAAATTAAAAAAAACATGATAGTATATTAATTTAAAATTTAAAGACCTGAAATAAATATAATACAAATAATAATATTGTCATTTTAAGTAAAGTTAACAGTCAATTATCGTCCATTGTGTACAAAATGACCTATTCGTATAATTTTCAAAACTTAATGAACCTATTTGTATAATTTTTAAAATCGAAAAACTCTAGAGCATATTTAGGAATCTGTAAATAATTATCTTTTATAATTATGGTTACAATAATAAAAAGAACATTAATTTTATGCTATATGAATTTCACAATTATAATCGCATTATAATTTTATTTGTGCAATGTACTTTATGTTTACTCGAAATTCAATTAATTTAAAATTATAAAATAAATAAATGTGTTTATATTAATTAAAAAATTTGAATAAATAATAATGATATTGTACAAAAATAGATTATTTGTAGAGTATATAAGTAACCATTTTGTTTAATCATTTTGGCACAACAAAGATTACTCAAAATTTTAGTGTTTTCTGAGTCTAGTTTCTGTTTCTTAATCACGAGGTAAAGAGAGAGTGCAACAAAGTTGCACAGCTTTTAACAGGTTGAGGAATTCCTTGTCCAAATAGTGCAAACTATATATAATGGTTGTAATCAATTAATAGTATGCTGATTTTTCTAAGAAAAAACACTTAATCATAGTACTATCATTAAACTTACTATATTATTGTAAAAGTTATAGTATGTACAGAAATCATTCCTAGCCCCAAAAAACTGCAGCATTTCTGTAGTGCTGTTCAACTTTTTCATCAGTGTTTTTTTTAATATTAATTATCCTAAACTTGGGTTTTCTTGTTATCTCTGTAACATAATAAATTAATTATGTATAGGAGGCTTTCTCTTAGCTGGAGAATAATCCATAATATCCACATAATTATCTTCTTCATGCCTCATCTTCTTCTGTCGGTCTGACGAATTAATGTTCAACTTCTCATTACTTGATCTTGAAATGCCTCTTTCCTCTTTCTGTACAAACACAATTATGGAGTTTTAATACACACCTCCTCTTCTAGTTAGATCAACCCTAGGCAAAGAAATTTCCATTTTTCTTTTTAAAAATTATAAGTTATTAATTGTATGGTACCAACCTTAGTGGCAGATGTGGTCACAGTAGTAGCAAGTTTTCTACTGCTCATTCCTGCAACCATAAATATCAAGAATCAATCATTCAGGCCAACATTTAAAATTTCTTAATAAAATTGGTTCATAGGTTATATTTTCTCGTGCAATTTTAAGATATCAGAATTTCTAGTTTGATCTGCTTCTTGGGGGAAAATAATAATGCATTTGGTGTCGGTACATGGTTATGGGTTTAAATGTTTGTAAAACCCAACTTCAACTCCTATGTCAAATTAAGACTAGCTAAAAAACAACAACTACAAGAGATCAATTTTAATGATTAATGAATCTAACATTCCTAGGAAACTAATGGTGCTTAGGTTTATGGTGACTTGGTCCATAATAATCTTCGTGAACTCTTGGTAACCAATGAGATGATGATTTCTTGGACACTTTAGTAACTCTTTTCTTCGTCAATGTACCTGTGCATTCCGCTTTTTTGCAAATGATTGCATCTTCAAAACCGCCATTTTTATTAGTACTCTTCTCCTCCTCCAACTGCATAAATCAAGAATATACGTTAATACAATTACCCATAAGAAACATATAGTAAATAAATATACGTATATATGAATATGCCCACCTGAATCTTGTGTTCCCCAAGTTGCATAAATCTCTTTTCCAAGCGAATTGCTACAGAAAAGAATAAAACGCATGTTAGGAAAGATTTGTAGATTTTGCAAGTTGTCAAGACTTGGTATACTTTTAGCAATTCATACCTTCAGCCACATAAAGGAGAGAGAACAAAAGAAGAAGTGAAAGTACTAAAGAAAGCCTCATTCTGAGAAAATTTTTAAAGCAAAAAATATGAGGCACAGAAAAAGCTCCCTTAAATTTCTTCTAAAATCTTGAATCTAAAATAAATGCTAGTGAATTGAATATGGTAGGAAATGGGGAATACAGTGCTTAAATATAGACATTGTTTTGGGGGCCCACTCGAACTTTAAGAAGAGAAGGATATTTCTTCCACTTTCTTGTGTTTTTCTTTGTCTTTCTACTGTATATTAAATTGTCTAAGGGAAGTGACTAATCATTGATTCATTAGGCCACTCTTATTGTTCAATAATGGAAAAACAAAGCTCTTGTGGGTCTTGCTTTTTTTTTTTTTTTTAATGACTTATGAGTTTGAAGAGAGCTTAAAAAATAATAATAATAAATGGGACAGATCTCAATTTTCAGAAACTTTTTTCTTTAATAAAATCAAATCTACAAGTCACCTTTGTAAGAGGTGTGGTGTGGCTATATCTAATTTGTCTCATTTTGATTTATTAAATTCAGATTATATTGTTGATTAAGTAACTATATATGTTTGTAGTATCAACATCATTTGCTTGTCTAATCAAGTCTGCTATTTTTAGCTTACAAGAGCAAATGGATTTGTATTCCATTTTCAGTGATTAATCAAACTAATATACTATAATACATGCTGTATTTTTTTTATGATATGTAGCAATTCACTTGACATGGCAGAGTTTAAAGATCGATAGGACTCTTTTTTTTTTTTTAATCAATCATATGTTAGTTCTCGTGTGAAAATATGGTGATTTACTTATATCATCTTCTCTCTTAATATAATTTATATTTCATTTAGAAAAAAAGTGACGATTTAAATTTGAGTTTTTGATATTTAATTATTTTAAAATAAGTCGATATATGATCTAAAATAAATTGTTATTTTTTATTGTATCACCTCTAGAAATTTAAATATAAAATTAATTTGGATGTCTTATTTGATTAGAATTAACTAAAAATCATTAAGATTATTTTTATTTTTGATTGTCATTAATCGCGATAAAAATTAAGTTTTTTTTCAGTCAGACCATCCATCTTTAAAAATAATTTATTTTTAGACTTTGGAGGTAAGAAGATTTTAAAGGGCCTTTATCTTGTTTGTTTATCGCTAAAAATTAAATTTGAAAAAAAAAACCACTGAGAGCTAAATTGATATAAAGGTTACACATAAAAGTTAAATACTAAATTGAAACATACCAAAATATACCAAAAATTTAACACGCCATGTCAGTAAAATACAAAATTGAATAATTTTTTTCAGTTCAGCTTTCATTTTAGAAAAAAAAAAGACATTAAATTAAAATATTTTATAATGGTTAGACACAAATTTATCAATTACCTTTTGAAATATTATTTTTTGTTTTAAGATTGAAATGGTGTTGCCCCTTTTTGAAATATTATTTTTTTAAGAATGAAATAGTGTTGCTCTAATATAAAATTGTTAATTGTTGAATTGAGAATCTTTTATAAAATATATAAAATTTAAGAAATAATATTGGTATGGTAAAATAGTGAGAAATTAAAAACTTATAAATGTGATTTTAATATTTTTATGATTTTAATTAACTATATGTTAATTTATAAAGGAATGATAATTATTGAGTTCTTTTATTTTTATATATCATATAATTTAGGATATCTACTTTTAATATTATACTTTTTAGTCCCTATTATTTTATATTTCATTATTTGACCATTTTATGATTTTGTAACATTAAAATGATGAGAAAATAAATAATTACGGTTTACCTTTAAAAATATTAAATTTCTATATCCTCTTTATTTTAAAATATTAAATAGTATCATTTCCCTTATTAAAATATTATACTACTTCTTAGTAAAATAACAAAATAATCACATGAGGAAAAATGACAAAGCTAAATATATAATTATTAAAATAAAGAGAATAAATTAAATAATTCCTAAAAATAATAATTATCCATTCAACTTCTTATATTTAACAATTATTGTTATAATAATAAATTAAGAATATTAATTCTCAAAATTTAAATTTAAAAATGCTAACTAGCAATCTCAATAATGAATTTATTCAATTATGATGAATTTATTATTGTTAATAACAAAATTATAGATTTACTATATTTATAATTATATTATATTATTACAATTTTCATTTTTTTTTTACTTTATAATAATAAGGGATTGAAATTATTGATAGTTTTTTAGTCTTAAAATATTAAGAAAAACTGAAATTAAAATTTTAAAATATTATGAATAAAATACAGGTAAAATTAATAGTTCAAATACTAATATAATTTTAATTAGTTTGAAAACATATTATAATTGCATGGCAACAAATAAAATTACATAACCCACAGTTTTCTTAGCTACATACTAAATTCTTGGATCTATGATAAAAAAAAAAAAAAAAAGTTAAAATATAAAACTATTTATAAAGATAGGTTTATTTTAAAACTACTAAAATGTAGGTTGAAGAGTTTTGTGAGATAGATTTTATAAGTAAATCTGTTTATGGGATAAACAGATTTGGGGAACAAAAATTTGTTAAGTAAATTCGTTTGTGAGAGAAACAGATTCAGTGTAAATTAAAAAGTATAAAAATTCTGTCTAATTGTAAGTTAAAATTAGCATGGGAATCAATTTCTCTAAAATGGAATCCAGTAGAAGGACAATAAAAAAATAATTAATTAATCTATTTATGGGATACGGATTTTTTCTATATCAAAAATTATAAAACTAAATTGCTTTTGGTAAAAATAGTTAACCTAAATTTGAACACCAAATCTACTTATGGAAAAGGAAGATTTGGTTTAGTGTATGGAAAAAGGAAATGTCCATAAAATGGAATTATTACATTTGAATCCACTTCTCTGAAACGTGTGTGTATATACATATATATATATACATATATATGTATGAGTTTTCTAATTTTTTTTTGTTAATTTCTCCAAATAAAAAGTATGAGTTTTCTAATTTTTGTTAATTTTTTCAAATAAATACTCAATTTTCTGTAAACTCTTTTTAAATTTTTTGGAAAAGTTAAATTTTCTCTTCTAACCTTCAGACTTGTCCAGAATGATAAAAAAATAAATATGTAATTATTTAATAAAATTTTAATTGAAAGAATAGATAATTGCTATAGTCATAAAATGTGAATAGTTGTGCCTTATACAATCTTATCATGTCAGTTTAAGACACCAAAAGTGTCTTAGTGTAGTTTGTTATTATGCATGCTTAAGAGATTGCAAATCCTTGGTGTGAACCCCATCATGATCACTTTTAATTTTTACATTGATTTGATTTAAAATTGGGTGTAATTAGTCCGGTTCGATTCAAATAAATCATGGTTCGATTCAAATAAATCAAAGGGTATTTTTGTCATTTTGAAAAAATTGACGGAAGGACCGAGATTTTATTATTAGAAAGTTAGGGACTAATTAATATAATTTTAAAAATAAAGGGATCTCCAAATCTATTAAGCCAAACTTCAGTCATCCAATAGTAATTATTATTTTTTTTTTTTATCATTTGATAGATAAAAAGGAAACATGAAAACTGGAAGTAGTATGACTGCGGTTGTGGCATTGAAGTATATAGGATACCGCCACATAAGCAGTTGACAGAAAGACAAGGTGGACCAGGACCCACGTGTCGGGGAGGGAACAAAAACATTAAATATGATATGACAACGCTGAGAGTCCACCCATTTCCGTGTGACACATCGCCAATGTATTTGTCGCGTTCCACGTGGACGTCCACATCATGTTGGCACCGCCGGTTCACATGCCACTAGGTGAGCTGCTGCCTCTCCTGCCTAGCAACATATTAGGGGCTTTGTGTCTATAACTCTGCCCATTTTTAGGTCGAATCATTTATTTCAAAAGGCTTTGATGGTAGAGAGAGACTTGTTGAAAATAAACAAAACCAACGAGGAAATTTAACTAAACCTTCGTATTCAGAATACTGCATAAACACAACTTATTAAAACAAATTTCATGTATTTGAGGGAAGTGAATTGTAGGCTGGTCAAACAATAGTAAAAAAAATTCTTTATTTTTAATTTAAAACAGAGTAGAGCTTTTTCTTTTAAATCTCAAAATTGAATTCAAGATGAGAATTGAAAGTACTCGCTAAAAAAATTAAAATTAGCTTAAACGTCTTGCATAAATGAACTCTGGGTTTATTTATTTTTTGTGAAACAACTCTAACAAAAGTTTTGCTATATGCTAACATTTAGTTAGGGGCGAGCTTAATTATCTAATCAAATTGAACAGAAAAATTGGTGACGGTTAACCGAAATCGCATGCCCGAATGAATGTAGAAATAATTAATGGCGTGGAGTCAATCATAGGTTTTAGTATCAATAGCTTTATAAAGTTTTGTATAGTAAAATTATCGACTTATCAAAATTATTTGACTCTAAATAACAGTCATTTTTCAATAGCTCGAAATCAATTATATTTTGGGTAGGAATTGCAAAACTGATAAAATGATACATTGAGAGTAACTTCAAGGGGCAAACTCAACTATCATTCAAATTATAAAATCTAAAATTTGCTAAACAAAATTTATATGGTATGAGTTGTTTTTTTTTTTTTTTTGGTTACTATATGTTTTTAGTTGGCATTTGACATTAAACAGATCAACACACTTAACATCTATGGTATACCTATTTCTATCAAAATTTTAATTCTGCTCTTTTGTAATCATAGTAGAGTTAAGAGCTAATTCAGTTGGATTTACTTCAGAAATAAGTTTTTTCAATTACATCCTCATTACAAAATTGGGTCGCATGCATCTAATTATTCAACATAAGATCTCCTGAGGTATTAAGTTCAAACTAGGGAATAATTGCAACAAGTGGCAAAATTAGGAGTAAAATCAGTTTTTTTTTTTTTTGGCAAAATGTTTTGCCTTATGAATAAATCATATGTAGGAAATATAATAAGTTGAAATTTTAATTTAAGTTCTATCTGAAAACAATAGATAATCTAATAATAATATTCTTAATTTGCCAACCTATCTCTCGTCGTTATTCATAAACTTACTTAATTGGTGTTGTATTAACTTAAAATTATTGTTAATAAATTTAGTATTCATGAGGATGACTTCTTTGTTTTTTATTGTATACAAAGAAAAGACTACACTATATACAACTTATTTTTTACAAATTAAGAAAACAGAAAATGTAAAAAACACACATAATGATGCTAAGTTTGGAAACATTGTTTTTTGTCAGTATCTATTGTAATTAATTATTCTAAGTATACTTAACGATTCCGAAATCTAGGAAGTAGCTAACATTTTTGAAAAAGAAAAACATATACTATAAGAGATATTGGTAGGTCACTTTTTGAAGACACTGCTGATTGTTCTACCACCACATATTCTGCTGCTTGTTAAGTTAGTCAAAGCTTTGAGAGTTGAGAAAAAAGAGGGATATGCCAACCCTTTTTTTTTTTTTTGTTTCATTATTGATAATCCACAAATTTATTTTAAATATTTAATTCCAAATAAAAAAACCTTTTCTCATGTTAGCATTAAGCCACGTCTAATATAATTCTATATCAAAAAATATTAACCTCATTCAGTGAATGTAGGGAAGAAGTTATTAAACGGTTTAAGTGTTTATAAAATTTGTATATGTAACTCAAATAAAAATTGCCTAAAAAATATGTTCTCTTCAAAAATAATAAAACTACAATTCCTATTCGGAACCGGGTGTAGGTTAGTATATGAATTTACAAATTAATGCAATAATAATTTTACCAAAAAAAAAATATTTACCAGAAAAATGCGCTAGAAATTGATTAATTGGAAAATAAAAAATAAAAATAAGCCGACAAAGGGATAGGACATGTTTGGGGGCAGCAAATTGAAGCAAGCTGGACCATACAAAGCCCTAAAATACATGTTTTGTGATGTTATGTCCGTTAGCACCTGTACAAAACAATACAATCTCAGTGAGTATCACTTTTCCCTTTTTTTGGGTTATATAGTCTCCTAAGTTTGTTTACTAACAAACAAACACAACATCAAACTCTACAAATTACGGCTATGCATATTCTCCCACATTTCTTCAATATTGTATTCACACTTTTCGTATGCTTTAACTTTTCATATGTTTTAACTTGTTTTATATTCTTTTTATTGTTGTTAAAGTTAATTTATTAATTATATATTGAATAATAAAATTTATATAAAAATAAGAAATGTTTGTTTAAGTATTATTAATTAAGTAAGTTATGAATATAAAACTTAACTGAAAACATTAACAAATTTCAAGAATTAAGATATAATTTTATTTTAACGTTCATCTTCTTATTTCGTTCCTTTGAAGAAACTTAATCTTGAACAACCGTCGTATTTGCCGTCATTCCTTTAGTTTGAACATGTTCAATTTCTCTAACATATGTTTTATTGCAACTTTCGTCAAAAACACGACGAAAACAACATGGAATCTTATCGGTAGCATAATTCTCGACAAAAGCTAATAAAAAATGGCTTGAATCACGTCAAAAAGTCGTTGATTCTAAATTTTTATTAAGTAGGGCTACAAAAAGTTGTTCAACTTTTGTCTAACTTTCCATCACTAAATATTAAAAGATGTGTATAAAAGTCAAACTCTAAAAAAATTGTGCTATTTACTTAATTATTGATATTTGGTACTATTTATTAAAGAGAAATTTCAAAAATTGCTATTTATTACCATTTTCCAATTTTATATGACAATTTGGCCAAATTTTTTAAAATATGCTTTAAAATCTTCAAATTTTGAAATTATTACACTATGGGTCATTTCATTCAATATTATTAGTCGAAATTAAATGGATTAAAAGATTTTAATGAATATTCTACACAATAATAATTTTTAAAAAATAAATTTAAATAAATATATTTGGGTATCATCTATTTTAATTTGTCAATTTAAAAAATTATTTCCTTTCACTATTTGGTTTTCACAATTTTTTAAATTTCTAATTCATCATAAAACTCTATACATCTATGATGAAGTTTTACTTTTATGGTTAAAAGATTATCTAGAAACAATTATATTTCTATAAAGAAATATCAATTTCTATAAGTTATGTATAATTTACATTAAAAAGTACAATATAATATGATAATATTCAAACTTAAAATTAACTAACATAAAAGTCTTATTAATCTTTTGATTTATTTAATATTAGAATTTAAATTTTTTAATTAAAATATATTACCAATATTACTATTACTTTGATTTATATTTTCTAATTAAAATATAATAAAATATATTAATATATTGTAATTTATTTATTAATTAGGATACATTATAAATATTAATATTATTAGGATTGTTATATATTTATTAATTTATTTAGTAATTTAATAAAAACATATTATGATAAAAAAATTACAAATATGTGGGATATTTTTGGCAATAACATAAGTTGCATGCGTTAACTTATTTATATATTCACGTTAATTATACTATAATTAATTTGTTTAACATATGCATTAATTCTCGTTATTGATATTATAGTTAATTTGATTAATTCTATACTCATAATAACATTCGCTTAAATATTATTTTCATTTAAAAAAAAAATTGTTATTCAATTTTATAAGTTTTTATCCATATTTTTAATTAGAATGTAATATTAATACTTACTCCTAAGGGGTGAGCAATCGGTAACCGTTACCGAACGGTCGGTAATCGGTTAACCGATAAGTTTTTTACCACTACCATTACTGATACCGAATGGTGTCAGTAACCAAAATTTTTTGGTCTCACTACCAATTATCGACAGTAATTTACCGATTATCGAATTTGTGAAAACCATTGTAATTTCAGAATGGTACCGATCACCGAATGATATATATATATAGTAACACAAAACGATGTAGTTTTGAGGAGTCCAAATTCGGTAATTTTTCAGTAATTCAGTAATTTTTTTTACCGAAAATTTTAGACTCCCCTACCGAAACCGTTACCGATACCGACAGTTATTACCGATTATCGATCGGTAAATTACTGTTACCGATTTTCGGTTACCGAATTGATTCGGTTCGGTAATTACTGATCGGTAATTCGGTGATTACGAAAATTTGCTCTTCCCTATAATTCATTATTAATACTAATAAGATTAGAATGGTTATTAATTGCATGTTAAGTTCCGAATCCTCGAAATCCCTAATTTCAAAAATAAATTTTTATTAGTGAATCAATTAATTGTTAATTAATTAAAATGATTTCATCTTTACATGATGATTTTGCAAACGAAAAATTCTTACATTTTGTTGTAATTGATTAGTAACTTCTTATAATTTCATAATCATATTAACTTTCATCCTTATACTTTAAGTATATAAAAAAAATATTTGTCGCTTCATCCTTTTTTTTTCACGTCTAAAATACACAACAGAAGACCTTTGGACAGAAATAATAGGTCCAAACTACAAAAATAAATTAACATAATTTTGAAATTAAAAGTCCAAACTAATCCCTGATTATCGTTAATTTGAAAGTCCAAATCCAAATTAGTAAGTATATTGAATCGTGGTTCTAGTATACTAATTAGATTAACTTTTCCAAATTGATCGTAGTTCTTGTGGCAATTACTGCAATTACTTCCTCCATCCATTCAAAAATAGTATTTCTTATTAGAGTATAATTTTAATTTAATTAGTGATTATAAATGAAATTTTTTATTAAAATATGATTTGAATTTATTTATTTATTTATTTATTATTATTATTATTATTATTATTATTATTATTATTATTATTATTATTATTATTATTATTATTATTATTACCTTTTATAAATTAATTAATTTAATATTATTTTAAAAAAAACATATTTAATCTCAAAAAATATGATTTTATAAAAAAATTTTGAAAAATTTCTGTGTTCCTCCTTCTCATTCATGTTTTTTTTATATATATTATAGATAATTTAAGAATGGGTCATTTGGCTTTGTTCAAAACACTCCTATAAAATCTATTTTTTTAAGAGTAAAATCGTCTTTATATAATTATTTATCTATAGTATATATAAATGTGATAATGTGATCATTTTGGCTTTGTTTGAAATACAACTATAAAATCTATTTTATTAAGGATAAAGTTGTTTTTATATAATTATTTATAATAATTAATTAATTAAAATCATATTCTAATAAAAAATTCAAATTATATTATAATAAGAAAATATATTTTAATTATTTATCAGTAAAATTTAAATAATATTCAAATAAGAAAAATTATTTTAATTATTAATTAATTAAATTCAAACATCAAAGGAAAGGAGCTTCCAAAAGTGCAGTTGAATTTGACATTTAATAAGAGAAATCCGCTGTTTCATCAAACTTTTGAGGGTGAGAGGAAAAAAGAAAAACAGACCTACAATTTAAGAATTTTTGCCAAATAGAACAACTCAAATTGCAATAAATTAATAGATGTTCTAGTGAATCTTCTACACTGCTATAAAAACGACAGAAGTTTGCACTTGCTACGATTATACCTTTATGGGCCAAGCTTGCTTTTATGTTAATACCATTGTTGATAGCAAGCTAGAGGAATAGCTCAACCTTTGGTGGTGCTATCTTTAACCAACGTTTGTTAAGAGCCAAGGTAGCGAAGGAAAAAGCTTTCTAATTATAAGAGCGAACATCAAAGTGGCCTTTATCGACATCACACTAGACAGTCTGAAGCATTTTTCTTTGTGCGAACCAGATTGAGCACTTGTAGTAAGTTTGAAAATTGAGAAAGTTCCCTACCTCTTAAAGATGAAGTCCATATAAAGTTTTATTGCCAAGCATATCCTCCTACTCCCCCAACTGGTTGATCTTGCCATTTGGTAGGAAAGATTTGATTAATAATCTTGGGAAAACTCTATAAACTGAAGAGCTTGATATCCAATAATCTTTCCACAAAAGAATTGTTGAGCATTCGTTAACTTGGAATTTTAAGTTTTGATAAACCTAGCTTTTAAATTGCTCTTTGTTCATAGTACTTGGATTAGATTCCACTATGATCTGTGCCTAATCATAATCTACAGGCTAAAGATTTGAAAGCAACCAGGTGAAATATTATAAAAAGAACTAATTATAGATTGCTATAAAGAAGGAGTGGGATACCATTTGAAGAGTAAAGCATAGTTCTATTGATTCATGGAGAAGACACCTAAGCCTCAACGAGATTTACAGAGTTGAATTTTACCGAAAGCAACTGTAGTTGTACTGCTTTTCTAGTCATTGTTACCCTGGAAAAAATGGCATTGCAGCTTATCAATCTGAGAAACAACCGAGCTTGACATCTTAAATAGAGACAAAAAGTACAATGGTAAAGAGTTCAGTACGGACTTTATAAGCACAAGTTTACTAGCTTTAGAGAGAAGTTTGGCCTTTTATGATGATATTTTTTTTGAATTTCTCAATGATGGGTTTCCAAGTTTTTAATCGACTCAACTTGGATCCAACGTGGAATCCCAAATATTTGAGTGGTCATTACTCCAATTTGCAGCTAAGGGATGAAGCAAAAGAATGCAAATTCGCTGAGTTTAAGTTTACCCCAAGAATATAACTCTTTTAAAAGTTAATTTGAGGCCTGAGAGCTTCAAAATGTACAAAATTTTGTTGATGTTCAGTTAGCTATCCATGCAGTGATCTAAGAAAATCAATGTATCATTCGCAAATTGCAAGTGTGTCAAATCTTTGTGATCATTGCTAAAAGAGAAATCTTTAATTAGGGAGCTATCTTGAGCCTTAAGAAGTAGCTAGTGAAGGCCTTCAACTCCAATCAGAAATAGAAACAGTAAAAGAGTCTATGGCATAATCCCCTCTCTGGCAAAAATTCCTCAATATTGGATCCATTCACTAATACAGAGATTTTAGAATTAAAAAAAAATTTTTCAACCCAAGTGATCCACACTGGACTGAAACACATAAGCTTCATTACATCAATTAGGTTTCCACAAAATTGAATGTCTTTTCAAAGTCTAATTTAAAGATAAACACTTTGGTTTAGATATTTGAACAAAATATACCATCTCGTTTGCTATTAAAATCCCATCTAAAATCTGCCTTCCTTTGATAAAAGATGTTTCGTTCACAGAGATGAGTTTACTAAGTACTCGTTGCTGTGATCCCTTACCGGAAGGCCCCTTCGAGCCGCCGAGCCGATCCGCGAGGGAAGTCGGTTGACTGGGGGTGTTCACTTGGGATGAAGTGTGTATGTGTAGAGTCGCCACTTAATTTATTTTGTTAAAGGGGAAAAATTAAGAAAGAACCCCTTAGTGACTCCGTTTTGCGATTAACCTATTTCTAGGTTAATCGCCCCAATGAATAATGCACTAGTCTTCGAACCTGAGGTGGA
>CANUEY010165481.1:0-20754 GCA_948099555.1 Croton setiger | reverse complement strand
AAATATATATATATATATATATATATATATATATATATATATATATATATATATATATATATATATATATAAGTTGAAAATCTATACTCATACCAAAAACAATGTAATGATTTCTAATTCTCATGGTTAGAAACTTTATGATCATTAGATTAATAGTTCAAATCCATTTAAATGAGATTTAAATCTAGCTCACTACATAAATAATGTTTTAATAGTAAATGGGCCTAATAAATGTGATCTACCCCCGTTTATTAATGTTGTAGTGGATCAAACTCTTGGCTCTGTCCCCTTTCTTAGTACAAGTAATGAGCTTACACTAAGCAAATTAATGTAGTATGGACGCTGCAAATTGTCTCTTCTCTCTCAATGGTACCTAATTAGGGGCTAAAATGGTTCATGAACTTTGAGGGTTTTACACAATGTTACCTTAATTTTAAAATCTTATACAAAAATAGCTGAACTTTAAAAGTTTTTGTATGGAAGCTATTTCTCCCGATTTGTGGGTTTCCATCCGGTTGCATATTTACTTAGCGGCTGACGTGGTTATGAATTGACTTCGGATGTTAGACCTCAATTTCTTCTTTCTCCTTTTATCGATCAGCTCCTCTATTTTATTTTTACTCTCTCATCTCTCTTTTCTTCATTCATCACTAGCCCGTCCAATCCTTTCTAGTAAAGCCAACTCTGTTCGAACTAGCCAACGACTTTGTTGGCAGGGTGAGCTTTTATGGTTGCGGCAATTAGGGCTATAAATGAACCGAATTGAACCGAACAGTAATAGATTCGGTTCAAGTTCATCTAAGTACTCTGAACATAGTGGAACTTGCTTTGAAGTATGGAAACTGGATTAGTGCAATGAAAATTGAAATGGATGCCCTAATGAAAAACAACACATGGGATAAATGTCAATTGTCATAAGGGAAGAGGCTAGTGGGATGTCACTAAGTCTTCAAAGTCAAATACAAACCACATGGATATGGTTTAAAAAAAGCAATTTAGACCATATATTGTTATTCGTAACTATTTGATTATTTATGTTGATGATATGATTATTACAGGAATAATGTTTAAAGATGTCAAAGGTTAAGGAGGAACTTGTTTATTGAGTTTAAAATGAAAGACTTGAGAGTTTTAAATTACTTAAGTACTAAGGTCAATAAGGGGAATATTCATTTGCCATAAGAAATATATCTTAGATTTTTTGGCAGATATAGGGATGATTAATTGCAAGTCAGCTGACACGCCCATTGTGGTGAACCAAAACAGCGTCGTTATATATAACAACGGCGTTTTGAGAGTGTTCAAAAAACAGTTCGCGAATAGTTATATTCGGTTCGAGTTCGATTCGTAAAATATTCGAACTTGAAAATTCGGCTCGAATTCGACTCGTTTAAATTTCGAATATGACTCGAATCGAATCTTTTTCAAATCAAACACCGAATGAATCTCAAACTATTTGGTTCGTTTACAACTCTAAGCATAGATACTCACAAACAAAAACCTAGTACATAAATTAATATATACATAATATCCAACTTATATATATATATATGTCAACATTTATATATATATAAATGTTGACATAATTTATAAAAAGTTATGTTTTGGATACATAATTTATAAAATGTTTTGAGGTACGTGAGATAACTAATTATACAATTAAATAGATTTGTAACGATGAAAAGATAAATTTAATCTTTATTCCTTGAAAGCCAATTTATACTAAATATAGGAAATTATTGTAGATGGACAGAGTGTATTGCGGAGTAATTCTAAGACATTCCATTTGAACCCCTAAAAATGGAAAAAGGAAATTAGTTTTACCAGAACAAATAGATCATTAGAAACTTTTGTCATTGTTGTCTCTCAGGTAAAAAAAGAAAAAACAAGTGAGAGGTATTTGGCCTCTCTACTACAGCAGAAATACGTTTTTGACGTTAATTAATTTAATTTGTAATCTTGAAATGTGGCTTCCAAAGACAAATGGCTCGAAGAAGACAGGAAATGGGATGGTGGCTGTGGCGATAGACAAGGACAAAGGTAGCCAAAATGCTTTGAAATGGGCACTTGATAACTTGCTCTCCAGAGGCCAAACTGTCGTTTTAATCCATGTTGCTCTCAGGCCATCACAAGGCAGCGGTAAACCATCATTTCCCTTTATTCCATGTGAATGTATAATATTGTCCCTAAAAGAAGGCCAACCTGAAGAAAAAAGTAAAATTTTCAGTTTTTTTCCTGTTATTGTGCGCGCAGGACATGGCCCTGCTGCTTCTGATTTCAGTAACATTTCTAAGCAACAACACGACAAGTCCACCAAGGATCTTTTCCTTTCGTTTCGTTGCTACTGCACCCGAAAGGACGTAGGTTTTGAAGCTCTATATCTTTCTGTTCTCCAACTGTATAACGTTTTAACGCAGAGATTTTGTTTCAGGTACAATGCCTTGATATTGTACTCGAGGACCACGATGTTGTAAAAGCACTAACTGAATATGCTTCCTATGCTGCCATTGACAATTTGGTACTCGGTGCTTCGCGGCATGGCTTCATCAGGTATCTGCTGCCCTTCTTTATTTATAAAGTTTTCAAGCAAAAGGAAAAAATATCAATGGAGATGAAACTACTATGCCTAACAGGAAATTCAAGGCAGACATACCAAGCACTGTATCAAAAGGGGCACCAGATTTCTGCAATGTATTTGTCATCTCCAAAGGGAAGGTTTCTTCTGTACGACATGCTTCTCGCCCAGCCCCTTTCACATCGCCATTACAAGATCAAATACAAGCTCTAAGCAAGCCTAGTGATGCCATTTCAGAAATACAATCCATGCATAGTGGGAGTTTGAGAGGTGTGTTTCTCGCAATTATCATGTCCTTATTGGCATTAAACCAACCCAAACTTCTTTCAATACATCTTTTTTCGACAGAAAGCAGGACACCGGTCAAGTCTCGTATCTCAGTGGATGACCCTTTGAGGTAAATCCCAAGAATTCATCTTCTTATGTTAAAAATTAACTTGGACCTTGAAATGCTAATAAAGGGCTCACCTAAAATAGGAATATGGAGAGCAGATCACCATTCGAAAGAGGCGGTGGACGAGCATTCAATGTCAAATCATTTGCAGAATTCATGGATTCAGAAGCTGATATATCATTTATCAGTTCTGGCAGGCCAAGCACCGATCGAGCATCTTCTGTCGCCTTGGATTTTATCGATTCATGCCTACCATCACGCTTATCAACTAGTTCTGACACAAGCTTTGGATCAATACGTTCAGCACCAAAGTTCAGTGACCTGTCTTCAATGCATGAATTCTCAACATTTTCTCATGAAAGTGGAAGAACATCATTTTCTGGTTCATCACAGACCATGGTAAGCTGCTCATTATTGAGCTTCAATAATCATTATCTATGTCTTAGCTCACATGAACATTGAATAAATAGGATGATATGGAAGCTGAGATGAGGAGGCTCAAACTCGAGCTCAAGCAAACAATGGATATGTACAGTACAGCATGCAAAGAAGCTCTCACAGCAAAACAAAAGGTGAGTGAGAACCATGCCTATTATAACCATTTTAAAGGTAAAAGGTCATAATTATAGTTTTAATGCAATGATCACTGTAGGCAAATGAACTGCACCGCATGAGAGCGGAAGAAGAACGAAGAGTGGAACAGGCTAAAATTGCTGAGGAAGCTGCAATTTCAGCAGCAGAGAAAGAGAAGATCAGGTGCATGGCAGCAATGGAAGCAGCGGAAGCAGCTAAGAAGCTAGCTGAACTTGAATCGCAAAAGAGACTAAATGTAGAGCTGAAGGCCTTAAAGGAAGCAGAGGAAATGAAGAAAGTAATGGAAGCTCTAGCAAAACAAGATTGCAGATACAGGAGATATAATATTGAGGAAATTGAACAGGCTACTGAATACTTTTCCGAATCAAGGAAGATTGGAGAAGGAGGTTATGGTCCGGTGTACAAGTGTTATATTGACCATACACCAGTTGCAGTCAAGGTTTTGCGCCCAGATGCAGCCCAAGGAAGATCGCAATTTCAGCGAGAGGTTAGTGACAATGGACAGTTGAATTGCAGGAAACAGAAAATAGAAAACATGGGTTTGAACAAGTTGTAATATTTGTAATGCAGATAGAAGTACTTAGCCTAATACGGCATCCCAACATGGTACTCCTACTAGGAGCCTGTCCAGAGTATGGGATTCTAGTTTACGAATATATGGCTAACGGGAGCTTGGAGGATCGTCTGTTCCGGAGAGGGAACTCACCTGTCATTCCTTGGCAATTAAGGTTCAAAATTGCATCAGAAATTGCAACAGGTCTATTGTTCCTTCATCAGACCAAGCCAGAACCGTTAGTGCACCGTGATTTGAAACCAGCCAATATTTTGCTAGACCACAACTACGGCTCAAAGATAAGTGATGTTGGATTGGCAAGGCTGGTCCCTGCAGTAGCAGAGAATGTAACCCAATATCACATGACATCAACGGCTGGAACATTTTGTTACATCGATCCAGAGTATCAGCAAACTGGAATGCTAGGCGTAAAATCAGACGTTTACTCCTTAGGCATCATGCTCCTGCAAATAATAACAGCAAAACCACCAATGGGTTTGACCCACATTGTTGAACAGGCCATCGAGACCGACAAATTCAAAGAGGTTCTAGACCCTGCAGTGCCTGATTGGCCCATTGAAGAGACATTAACCTTTGCAAAGCTAGCACTTCAATGTGCACAACTGAGACGGAAAGACAGACCAGATCTTGGCAAGGTGGTATTAGTAGAGCTACAGAAATTGAGAAACTTTGGCTTCGAGAAAGCGAACAAAATTTTCTTGAGCGCCAGTGCAGGCTCCTCCCCACATCACAGCTTCATTTCGTCAGGACAGGTTAGTTTGATGATAAAAAAAACCACGTTTCATTCTTTATTGTCTGTTGTTTATTAAACACTAACATAGAATGTGGATGAACTTTGTGCAGGAAGTGTTCAGTGATCCTTTAATTGGACATTCAGAAAGCGTCAAGAGCCAATCAAGTACTTCATCACTAGCAGAGGGAAGCTAAGAGATCCAAACTCTAATGTTTAAACTATTAAATAAAAAAAATCGAAACCTTTTTGTACCATAGATGTAATTGGTTGGGCAGCACAAAATTTTGGCTTCACTGTACATACGATTGTGAACTATATTGGCTTTAGTTAGTGAATTCACATTTATTATCTTCGCTACTTAGTCATCTAAGTTGAATATTTTCTCAGAAAAATACAGTTTTAAGACATAAATACAAGTCCTTTGTTTTGAGATGTTACTAACACTCCTCGTTTCATTTAAAAAAGAGACTGCCTGTTTCATCTTGTTAGCTTGTCCATTTGCGCTAAACAATGCCGCATATTTAAGCAAGATATTTAATCCATCACAAATTTCATACCTTCCATAAATTCCCTGCCTTTTTTGTGCCAATTCTTTGACAGTTCAACATCGTTGTAAGGCCAGAATATGGCGAGAAGGCAAAAACTAAGATGTTTGAGATCGGTATGAGAAAAATTCACTCCAGAAAATCTGTCATTGCCTCAACTTAGCAAACACGTTTTATACCATTTGAGCAAATCCAAAATTGAGATGATAACGTAACTACAGAAAAGAGTAACTAATAAAAATTATAAATTTCCTCTGTCCAATTCCTGCTTGCTCTTACTTCTTTTTATCTTTGCCTTAAACCGCGACTTTGCCATAAGTGTCTGTACCGTATTGAAGAAGTTTCCGATTGCCATAAAAACCAAAAGAATCCCGCAAAATATTACCTGTAGAAGAATAACTCAATAAACTGAACAGGTATTTTTACATTGACCAAAAAAAAAAAGCAGTGGATAACTTACCTGCCACTCAGTGACAACCCTAACAAATGCAGTCCTAAGCAACTGTAATCCAACATAGGCCTCAAACCCCTGGTAACAAAAAAAAAAAAAAGTTCAATTTCACTTTTTGTCAAAATCAGAAGCAGAAAATCATTTTCTGTTCACAAAGAAGACCAGAAACTGTACAGTAACCAACAATATATGCATTCTGATGGTAACCATCCACATTGGCGAAAGAACAAAATGGGCATGTGTGAGGCTTCATTTCCTTTATGCAAGTTCATAAAAACCACAATAATGGTTTTGCATGTGAAAAAAGAAAAGGGGGAAATTTCACTAGAAAATGCAATCAAGCTCTGGAAATATAAAACTATTTTGTAGTGTATTGGTAAACTTTCCTCATAACACAAAAGAAGATTGTGAAAATTTTGCATGAAATATTTTCTGCAAAACAAAAGAAATTGCAAACAAGTGCATCTGCCAGTTATTGAGGCTCGCCAAGCATTACCAAGTCTCAACTCCCCAAGTTCCCAACGCATGTTTTAGGAATCCAATATTGAAATCTCTTATTTAAGAAACCGATATAAGCTTAATTTTTTTTATAATACTACTCAAGTATTGCCATATATATATATATATATATATATATATATATATATATTTACCTGCAAAATGAAGAGAATAGGGCACAAAAGCCACAATTGGCCATCCACACCAGCTGTTTCCCCCCAGACTACATCCATTCTTTTGGCCTGTAGATAACACTAACTCCACTTAGCAAAATAAGATTTAGGCTTTGATATACAACATATTACACACCCAAGTTAGTGACCTAGCATAAAATGAAAAAAAAAAAAAAAAAGAAGAAATTAACAGTTACATGGGACTTCCAATGTTTAAATAGGCTTTTTAGTAGATCAAGATAATTCCAAAAATCTACCTTTCCCAATGCAATACGAGTATAAAGTCTTTGTCGTTGATATCTGTTCTGCAGAAGCATGGCAACACCTTGCATCATTGCCCATTGCAAGAAAAGTTGCACCCCTCTCTGCAAATTTTTCAATTGGTCACAAATCAATTACATAACAGACACAATTAGAGAGAGGAAGAAAGAGTAACCTGCTTCTGAGCACAATTTGGTTGTCCTTTAATCTCCCATGTGAGACTAACAAGAGCCATAACCATCGCACAATAATGATGGTATATCCACCTGCAAAATCACATTAGATATTTACTAGATATATTAATACTCTAGGTCAAGAATGCCACATTAATAAATTAACTAAAGATGTTAAATGTATCTGCTTTCTGATCAAAATATCATATTTAAGCTTAATGAGGTCAAGAAACTAAAAACAGACACATTTAGAAATCACAATTGACCTGGTCATCCTAGTAAGTTGCATTTCACTATTGAACCTCTTATTGTCAGATATTCTTGATGAAAAAGCAAGCAAAACCAATTTCCGATATGCAGGAACTCATTAAATGAGAGAACATGGATTCTTTTCAACATTTTTTTCTGCATTTTATACATATCTATGACTAAAATTTAAAAATGATCCCCTTGAGATTAAAATATAAAAAATGACTTTGGATTTTATAAAAAAAGACTTTTTGGATTTTTTTTTTTTTTTTGGATGCAAAAACTCGAAGTTCCACTTGCAGCAGTGGGAGTATCACCAACTAGACCATCCTAGAAGGTCAACAACTTATAAATAACATTTTCCATTAGTTTGGAAAAGGTTAAAAATGCAGCATCTTTTGAACCCTTGGGAATACAAGATAAAACACAGTACAGGTCCTCCAGGTTCGCTAATAATATCAGATTCTACGTGTAAAAGTCAAAACTAGGGGCGTGCCTGGTCTTATCATGTAGAGATTGGACACTAACTGAAGACCTGATTATAATTTTGTGTATGATTATATCCAACTTTTATGTATAACAGGATATCATATCACTGAAATCATAGATGCAGACAAACTCATCACTCTAATTACATAGAATTCAAAATGAGCTCCTCAAAAAGGCAGGCACCAAACATGTCATCCCCTCCCCTGCTTAAAGTTTTCAGACACAAGAAGTTAAACAGCAGGACGTAATTTTCAATCAATAGTCTGCCCATCCTCTTATTAGATACAATATCCAATAGAAATCTACTCATACAAATATCACTATATCTTTTGACCTTATAACAAATTTCAACATCAATAACCAAATGTAAGCAAGACACATAATCCAAAAATACAAGCACTTCAGTGAATGATGGAATAGTGATATTTTGATCTATCACCCAAACACCAGTCTTCAAACAAAGAAAATCAGCAAGCAATTGCTTTCAACTTTCTGGTTCATGTAGTGTTTGAATGAATTGAAAGAATAAAATTTTGGTTTTACGACTTAGCATGTATACACGCACACACATACATACAATCACCTCTTCCTCTCCTAAACCTTCTTCTATATTTCTTGTGCTTTGCCATAAACCTACATTTCAACCATCGCGTTTCTACAACAAACAACTTCAATATTTGAATTAAGAGCTTATACTATAAGACTTATCTGATCTTATCAATTGCTATAATTTTTTTGTCGAATAAATCATGAATTATTCTAGGACAGTATTAAAGATCTCATCGAAAACTTACAGCAGATTGCCAAACAAAGGCTAATAGAAAAAAGAGTAGAGGAATTACTGGCATAAAATCTACGATTGGATTCAAAAAGGCATAGGCCTCAGGCAATTTTGTGAAGAAAAAATTGCTTTCTATGTAATTGGACTCCAAAGCTAAAGAGAAGTAGTAAATATCTTATAAGTCATTCCAACGAAATCATCAATTCATATAACAGCTGCAGACATCTCAAACTGACAGCTAATGGTACTCATGTCTTAAACCCTACGATTATTCTCCAATGAGAGTCTGACATGCAGCACCCAAAAAGGAGTTGACCACCTAACAGTTATAGGAGTGCAGTAGAGTTGCAAGTAAATGCTATGCAGGAACAAGTTAAAGGGGCAGCCAAATGAAACAAACTAACATAAGCATGAGAATCTTGGCCCGTGAAGCAGTTACTAAGAGTTTCTCATTAGGAATTAAAAAGTATCAGTCATTACAGCAGTCATAAAAACAGGAGGCCAACAAAATAATAAACATAATAGATTATCGCAACTTCATTCAAAAACAAAATGAAGATAAATGTTCTTAGTGGGAGTAACTAGTTATAATATCTGGGAAGCAGTAACTTTATGTCCTTGAGGTGGAGAGGTCTTCCAAATTAGTCGCTAGTCTTTGTAATTTCAGTAATACCAGCAGAGCAAACTTGAAATTATTGTTAAAGGAGGTTCATTAAGACTTTTAGAAAAACAAGTATTCACATGGCCAGAAGAATTCCATAACAACTTTTCAGCAATGACAGAATACACAAAAGAATTCTTCCATCACTGATCGCATTTTACCATAATTCTAGCATAAGTCATATAACATTCAGCAGCAATAGAAGGTAGTGGGCTGATACCATGGACGAATATCACTTCCATTGGCTCTTAAAATATTTTCTCGCAACGCCAATCCAGTGTAGAGGAACAATAACCATGCCTGACGAAGTACATTCCAAAAAAGAGTATTGGAAAAAGAAGACAGATACTAACCAGCATAACCCCCAAAATAAATAAAATGAGAATACCTGATAAAGTTGAACAGGAAATGCCGGCAAACATCCGTTCCAGAGCCAAGATCTCAAAATCAGTAGAATTGAAGGAAAAAGAAGAAAAAGCAGGGCAGTTCTATCCTGTTCCAAAAAAAAGAAATGGCTGGTAATATAATATACTGAGGTTGGGTTGGAAATTTGGAGGAAGTAGAGCATACCCTGTAACTGTTATATTCTTCTTTAAGCTTCAGTTGAACATCTTTGCGGGAGGCACGGACATTAATTGGCCCCAGAAACATTTTGAGAAAACGGCCTGCATTGAATGTAAATATGCTTATTACCGGATATCCAATACAATACAATTACAGAGAGGACATTGAAGACAAACAGAAAACCCTGACCCTGAGATTTGGTAGGAAGAAAAGCTGCAGCGTCTCCATCAAGCATCATACATCTGGCTCTTTGCAAATCTTCTTCCAGCTAATAAAAATAAAGAATAAAAAATGAAAACAACACTATGTATACATTCATGCAAAGCAGCAACTGAGAAGAAACAAGTAGAAAATCACCTTCTCAGCTAGCTTGGGATCGATGAGCTTGTGGGAGAGAAGGGGGTTGAGAAGGGAATGGCAACGACGGATGGAAGAGTCGAGGGAAAGAGCACGCTGCCGGAGAGACAGCTCATCGTTGGAAGACCTGGAAATTAGAGAGGCGGCAGAATCCTGAAGCTCTTTGGCTTGCTCCACCACTCTTTCCACCTCTTCCGTTACCTTCTTGGCCGATTCCTCGACCGAAGTCGAATTCGTCGTCGATTCCATCAACTTTTGATTATTTCGATCCAAATCGAATAATTGGATAATTAATCGATATTCGTATTACGCAAAAAATTACTTGTGACGCAGACGCAGCTGCGTTATCTCTGCATAGACATAAATCTCAAATCTGAGCCAGTCTTCTTGTTTATTGTTTTGTGAAGTTGTGTAGTGCCTTTCACAGAAAGAAAATGAAGCACCAGATTCCAAACACTCCGCCACCTCAAATGTTATTCTTTCTATTTATTTGACAAAACTATTATATCAATTAATAGATCATCACCACCATATCGAAAATTTAAAGAAAGCCTAAATAAATACTGTAGATTGTGTGTTCCCACAAATTTAAGCAAAATCAGCCACAGCCACCAACCCACCAATATACCAGTAATTCTTATCGGAGTAGTAGACACAGATATTATAAATTGTATTTGAACAAATTGGGCAAAAAAAAAATATATTCTTTTAGAAAAAATTGACAGCGGAGAATTATTTGATGAATTATGTTCAAATACTCTAGATAGATAGGTACTCTAATTTTCTTTTAAAAAAAGTGTTCAGAGGAAATGAAATTAACCAAACAGCTTATATTAGAATAACTTTTGTGGAAGAAGTTTCACTACTATCATAAAACAAATGTAAGCTTAAATAAGTGGAATAGCATGAAAGAAACCCAAACCATATAAATTAGGAAAGTATTTCTATTTGAAAGATCCACGTCAGATATGCAACCCAGCTATTCGTACAAAGTGGATCAAAATATTGCATTTAATTTTTCTATTCCTACATCAATTTCAATTTTTGATAAAAATTTGAATTGAGGGTACAATTAATTGAAGATTGATATAAATTAATTATTTTAGAATATTTTAAAATTTATTTTATTAAATAATTCAACTTATTAGAAGTTCATCAAACAAACCAAACTATAGCAAATTTAATTTCTCAAAAAAAAAAAAAGATCATTTGAAACAAATATTGTCTTAGTTAATCACTTATATCAACTTATAAAAAATTGTTATAACTTAACTACATAAGACTTAAAATTCTTTAGCCCCAAAATTGGACGTTTAGGTGGGAAAAAAATATTAGCAATAGTTATTTTACTAATTTGTAGATATTGCAATTTACAACAACCTTAAAATTGGTAATTATCATTCTTGCTGCTATTCCAAAAGACTCACCACCAATTTGTCAGGTGTGCGGCCTGGTGGAATCCAGATTAGTTGGCACGAAACATCGAAAATCGGGCAGGATTTCATAAAAATGGTAATCATCATTACATTATAATGCAAGCATTTGGGTTTTCATCACAGAAAAGCTGAGGCGAATACACGTAATGAACGAAATAAGGCGCACTGCCATCTATAGTTATGGCCTCCACCTTCTTCTCTTCCTTAAATTCGATTATTTCAGTTGACTCTGTGATTTTAACTTCAACTTCTTTTTTACCCTTTTCTTCCTCGTGATGTTTTATGCTTATGATCTCTGCATTTTTATGCACCTTCTTTCGCAGGTAATTCAGTAGTTTATCAGACTCGATAGTCCCCTCTACTGTCAGACTCTGTGCTTTAATGTCTGTTTTGATCTCATATATATCTGCAAGTGTCAACAACAAAATTAAGCTCTTTAATGAGTGAAGAAATATAGTTCTTCTTCTACTTACCCTTATGTCTCAACAACTTCTCCCTCAGATCTTTCTCGCATTGGTCACAGTGCATGAAAACTTTTATTGATATGGTTCGTATGGTCTCTTTTGTTTCCTTTACCACTTTCTCCTTTGAGCTCTTGACCAACTCAACCTTTTTTCTGCTAAATTTTTCTACATGCTTATGAATTTTTGTTACATCAATCACTCCTTTAACCTTGATTTCAGACTTTCCAATATCACACTCCACGCTGTGTACCCCTGTTCAGGAAGAAGCAGAAATAATAAATAAGTACCCAGGAAGCAAATTAAGCAGGAAGAGGACAGACCTTGGGTACGCATTAGAGGCTTTCTGATGTCGTGTGCACATTGCAGACAGTGCAAATTAACTTTGTAGATGGCAGTAACAATCTCAATATCAACTTTCTTCTTCTCATCCTTTGGTGCCATAATATTGAGCAGTAACTAAAAAAAGTGATATGCCATAAATGAAAATGCCTGAAGCTTGAGTTGCCAAGTCTTTTTACCCTTAGGCTTTGGGTTGGTGAGATTTGCTGAAAATAGCTCACCTGCAACTTACTGACACTCAAATGGAAAAACCCATACCTGCCTTGATGATAACGTAATATATCATTGGCGGGTAGCACCAAGACGTTCACGTAAACTGGTTAGTTGGACTTGAAGACGGTTGTACTAGTGCACATGCACCGAATATGTATATTTTGATTGAAATTATACAAATATCCCTTCATAAATTTATAATAACATCTTTTTTCCCCAAATTGAAGAACTATAAATTCCACATTCGTAGGTGAAGATAGTTATCCTATCCTTTATGGATTCCAAACCAACCTCAAATACCTTGTAAATTACGCATAATGCTTAAAAAAGAAAAATAACATTATCAACGGTACGTTACGTGCAGCTTTTAAGATCAAAAGATGGCAACCAACCATTACCATGTATTCCTTGATTGGCAGACGTCTTTCTCAGAGAAAAGACTTGTACAAAGCATGTACAGTGAACCGTTCTCTAGTATACTCACAGCAACAACATTTAAAAGAAAAAAAGTGCGTATCACTAGTTAGTTTTAGAGTTAACACACATGATTAGTATTCAATCTTCTGTGAATATTCAGCTATCATAAATCCAATGATCATAAAATCCTCAAGTTATTGGAAGAGATCTCTTAAATAAAGACAAACTAGACAGTTTCATGTTCAAGGAAGAATTGGCTTTGGAGCAAGTTACTTGTGGCCATTTTTACACATGTATGGTTAGTGACCAGAGTCATGTACAGAAAGGGCACCTACGAACTGGAAAAAACCTTAGCAAGGGTGGTCTGTATTGATGCAACTGAATCTATAGCAGACTTCGTAAGCCAGCTGATACCCACTTTAAGCCGGTGCTCATCTGTTGGTAATCTAATCAAGTACACCATTTTTCTTGCTGCAACAATGGAAATCAGAGGAACATGTACTTAAGACCAAAAAGAGGATTATATAGAAATTGAACTATGGAAATAGTCAGTTACCCGCATGACCAATAGAACCATCTAAGGTTAGCCCTTCAATAAAGCCTGGCGAAATAGCAGCATCATTTGTTCCCAGAGTCATCATTTCACCTAGATTCTGAAACCTGGCAACCAATGTACACGTTCATGTAAACCTTAAAGGATAATCTTCTAGAGTAATCAAATAATTATAAAGTTCAACAGCATAAGACAACTCTGATTCTACCGCAAATTGCATTTCTATTTCCTAAAGAACTCTTTGATATCTCTTCTACTCAATTCTACTCTGATTCTACCGCAAATTGCATTTATATTGCTACATTTATGCAGACTACAATTTTTAACAAGTAAATTTTAAACATTGTATGTGCATTTCTAACCTAAATGGTAACAAGGGACGGTCGTTAATTGCTGCCCAAATGTTCCAACCAGTAAAATCTGCTTGCTGAAAAGCAACCTGAGAGAATTACAGATTCCAGTCAACATGAAAGGAGAAGACTGTGTTAATTAATGTATAAATTAACTCTCTCTAGATCAACAGAACCAAAACAGTATCACATTGAAGAAATAGGAGACCTGAGCAGTTGCTGGCAAAAGTCTTCCATTCAAATCCCTAAGCGCAGAAGAATCACCTAATGCAAATATTCGCGGATGACCCTTAACACGTAGAGTCTCATCTGTCACTGCTTGTCCTTGGGCATTTAGGGGCAGCTCACCTGGCTCATTGCAGGTTTCTAATTGAGAAACTAATGGTTTAGATCCAACTGTCCATAATACGATATCTGCTTCAAGAATTTGACTTTCCAACCCCTTTTTGGCAGGCTGAAGTTCCAAATGATATTTCTCAGCCCTGTGCTGTGTAGCTAAATCCTTGAATGCACCATTCTCTGTTGGTTTTCCTGAAGTTTCCATGTCATTTACCTCCCGTATACAGCGAACGAAATAACCCAATAAGAGTTCAACTTTCCTGGATGAAAGAACCTATACAATTTCCAAAGAAAACAAATAGACTTTAGAGTGCTAGTGGCTAGTACCAACTTAGTTTGTTTCACAAAAGGCTACGAGTATGATTGGATATGCAGAGGTACA
This sequence comes from Croton setiger, assembly GCA_948099555.1. NCBI lineage: Eukaryota > Viridiplantae > Streptophyta > Magnoliopsida > Malpighiales > Euphorbiaceae > Croton > Croton setiger. Next base: position 6,189 of record CANUEY010165481.1, on the reverse strand, counting down.
AGAGATAAAAAGTCCATTATTTTAATAAAATAATAAGTAAAAAATAATCAAATATATTAGAGTGCACAATGACAAGAAGACATGATCAATGTAGATAAACTTGATTGCAATATTAATGGAGGAAATGACCGTTAAATAGCAGTCTAGGACAATAGATATTGACCAAAAATTTTGAAACTCAATATATTACATGCTTCTGGAGGCATATACCCACAACATGATGATAAAGAAATAGTTAAAATGGAAATCAGGATTTATTGCAATCTCAGAGGAAAACAAAGTTTGAAGGTTCCATTCAAATTCAGCAGAATTAAAACACCATCTGATGCATAACCAATGCACCTAACCTTAAGTGCAGCTTCTCTATTGCCAGGTGGGGCAGTTGGGCATATAACGGTATCTACGTTAATTGCTTGAACCATGCCTCTATCTTTCAGTCTCTCAGACAATGTTGCAGCTAACTCAACACCAGAGTAACCACAACCCACAACAGCCACATGAATCAAAGTGTTCTTACCAAAGTTCTTCCTCTCTAATGCCCTTAGTTTATTGTCAACCTTCTGCATAAAAATTATTGACATGAAAAGGTGAAAAATATTGAATTTACAGATATATCAGAGCCTATCGGACAGACTCTTACACGTGCATCCTCCAAAGTGGAGAATGGTAACGCAAATTCTGCCGCACCAGGAACAAGATCAAGTTTCGCTTCAGCTCCTAAAGCAAGAACCAACCTAGCTTCCGACCACAACAAAAAAATCAACAAATCATTCCTAATTTACTCAGAATACTAAAAAAGTTCCAAAATTACTAGGATTCTAATACTAATCAAGTGAATCAAATACATTATTGCATAAAGAACAAAACTCTTAGAGAGCTGATTGACATTCCGTTAGCCTTGTTTCTAAGGCACAAAGTGTGCCCAAGGCATTCCATAGCATCAATGAGGTGTTTGTATAATTATTTAATACAAAATAAGTGATCCACAACATATTTAGGGCCATGCAATACATATTTTCGCCAAACAATATATGCTTATGGAGAAAACATCAAAACAGGGAAATTGAGTTTGATACCAGTCATATTCAATGAGGAGTCCACTTGCAAGCAGGACAGTTCCACCGCAAGTAGATCTTGATGAACCATTCATGCCCAAATGATCAGAGGGGCTTAAAGATTTTACTTTGTCCTGTAGAAACACCACACCAGTGCTTGCAAGCAAATCTGAGAACCGAGGAGCAATTTCCCATGCATCCACTTCTGCAGTGGGTTACTAGAATTAATTAACGGCTCAATTTGATAAGAGCATTAAAGTTATATCATCATTAGCAAAAGAAACAGGAATTCCACTGCCCAAACAATGACATACCTCCAGACAGAAGCTCATATAGCATCGGTTTGAAAACAAAGTGTTCAGATCGGTCAATAAGAACCACCTGGCCCCAAACCCAGATTATGTGAATATTGAACATGTCTAAAAAGTAAAGATCAAGGAAAAAATAATAATTTTGATATTTCATGAGTTTTCAAACATATTTTACCCCATATGACAATTGTGGATTTCTAGCTTATTTTGTTAAGCTATTTGGTACTTAGTATAAACAATGAATTCCAATCAAAACCAAAAATCTAGAATATAGTTCATTTGATAAATAATAACACCTTATTATAATATCTGATTTTAAAATTCTATAACCACAGCTAAGAGCTAACAATGCATGCGTAACACACTAGTGATATGTGGAAAGGAAAAATAAAAAACTTTTACAAAAACACCCATGAAAGAAACAACAGAAAGATAAACCATTACATGAATTAACAAAAAAATACTGCTTCAAGTGCATAGTATTAAATTCTTAGCGTTCAATTAACCCTTACCTGAGGTTTCTTGTCATCAGCCCACACAAGTGACTCTAACCGTAAAGCAGTATATAATCCTCCAAATCCACCACCTAAGATACACACCCGTGGCCTCTGTAACCAAAACGCCACCACATGAATATGTTATAGAATAAGTGATACGCACAAAATGGCATGGAATAGAATAAGTTATATATATAAGTTGCACATTCTTGTAAGAGGCAATTAGTAGATCAATCCAATAACATTAGAAATATTGTCTTCTAATCTAGTCCACCTAATTGCTTGGCAAATTTATGAGCTCCTTATAAAGGTGTGATGCAAAAGCCATTGAAAACCAATGTTTTATTGATGAATCTCATTCTCATTTTATGGAACTGGAATGGAGTGATCAATTGACAGTAAGACTTGCAACTCATGGTATAAGAAGAGTAAGGTATTCCTACATATAAAACTCTTTAACAGATAAGTGTGATCCTACATCTAAAGAAAAAGCATTTCTTCCAAACAGATGACATGAGTCTTATTGTACAATGGGGTTTAATTTTCTTACACAAACTGCATATATAAATGCAATAAACATCAAAATACATTCAAATATATCACGTGCTAATTCGAAAAGAAACATGTTTGGAATTCATATCAACCAAGCTATTCTAACAAAATAGGCACTGTTCAAAGCTTGAAGTTGAACTTAGCTTAGTTTCAAACTGATGAAAACCAAAATTCTTTTGATTAATGAACCGAAACCAAGCTGAAGATTATTCAGTAGTTAAAATTCTAATCATGCTCAAGTTCAGTTGCATTTGATCCTTATCACTGAAGTTGTAGGAAATGTCTAGTGAAAGGATCACTCTTTTACTACCAAAAAAGCTACCAAACGAATTAGGTGAGGACAACAATGAAAGAAAGAAGAAAATTAAACCTTATTATGAGGCCATGTATAAATCCGAGGAGGTGTCTCTCCTTGAGATATCTCAGGAGCGCCTTCATTTCTCGAGATTGCAGCCGAAGCGACCAATCGAAATGCTCTCCTTGCCGAATTAATGGAGCCCCACTTGTGAGTATGAGAGATGGGATATAATTTAACCAGTCGCTTTGCTCCACTTGAAATCCCTGATAAACACAGAGACTCTAATCAAAGATTATTTTCGGAAAATATAAGGATTTGGATGAGAAATACAAATACCATACCATTGAAAGGAAGAAGAGCTGCTGAAGAAGACAAAGCCATTATCATCATTGAAGATGGAAATCAAACATGCTCAAAACTCAGAAGTATATCAAATCCAAATTATGTGTACCGGTTTGATCCACGCTCAATTTCCAGGAATTACTAGAAATGAGGCGGGTATATCCAAACCCGCTTCCTATTTTATAATAATGTTTGTAGTGATTTAGATAACTTATTTTATTGAGTTAACTCGTTTATATGTTATCTGTTGGTGGTTAGAACAATATAACCTTAAACAATTAATTCGTTAATCAACCTGACTATACGTCCTGCCGTTTTAAACTGTAAAAACGACGTATAAACGGTGATGATAGAATATAGGGCAAAATCAAATCGAATCGAAAGCTCAACCCGCCCGCTTCCGTTTATCTTCTTCGTACCCCTGTCTCCCTCACTTCCACGACGACCAAGTTTGGAACTTTTCTCTTTTTATTACTGGTAACACATTCTCTTTCTCGCTCTCTCTACTATTTAACACTCTATAATTTATTAATTTATAAATAAGGAAGTTTTTGATTTTGCTAATGGCTTGATTTCATAACCTAAATTCAGTTATTTTCTGATTTTAATACCTTATATATCTCTGTTCTTCAAGTGAATCTCTGTTGTTGGTGCGTTTCTCTTGCGGTTGTTGTCTCTCTAGTTTGAATCAGTGTAGGAGTTATTAATGGCTTGTTCAAATCGAAATCTTTTTTTATTTTGTTAATTTTGCATTGATAGCTTCAGTTTTATTAGAAGAGATGGCTGCAGCTATGGATTCAAACCTGCCCTCATGGGATTTTAGCTGGTAACTCCTATCCTCTCTTTCTTCCCCTTTTTAGCTTCTGAATTTGACTACTGCATTATTAGAAATTGATTTGGTTCATTGATTTTTAAACTAACTTCTGATTTAATTAGAGTTTTAAAAGAACTTATCTCAAAGTTTTGATTTTTATATCTAGAACTGTCATAAATTTTGCAGAGGGTAGAATTCATAATACAAATGCTTAAATTGCTTTTGTTTTTTGTCTACAAGTTTTCTTTTTTTCCATTGTGTTCAAGTATCAAAATGTGTAAGGCCATGGATTTTGTTTGCTGTTCAAATGGTTTTAGCTTACGTCTTGACTCTTTCAGGAGTAAGATGATATTGAAATGTGTATTCTGGAACTAACTCAAATTCATAGTTACGTTTTGCAGTTCTTTTAGTTGTTTTTGTTTTTCCCCCTGGAAGCTGTATGTGGAGAGAGAGAGAGGAGGGGTGGGGAGCATTCCTAGCATTTGCTTTTTAAAATTAGTTAAAAGGGTTCGTTTGCAATGTTGTTCAAAAATATGAACAGGTTCAAAGAAGTGACTATCAGCTCTATATGAAGAGAAAATTAAACTAGTTTATTTGGAAATAAAACTCTTATTGACCGAATCAATATACTGAATACATTGAACTTTTTTGGCAGCTTTCCATGGGTGACTTGAATGTGTTGGCATAGATTTGTTTTTATATTTCTTTCTCCTGTTTGAAAAATCCAAGATAGATTTTTTTTTTTTTCATAATTTGGTGGAAATCTATTGTAAGTGACGTTGTAGTAAGTTATAGTTCATTGCCATCTAAAATTTCTTTATGAGGCATTGTCTGATAAACAAATAATTATGCAGTAACTTTGAAGTAGATCTTGACACTGAGAAGAATGCTTCCATTGTCTATGCAGCATTAGCGGTTGATGAGGAGGTGATTCTTAAACATCAATTGCTCTAATGATTTCTTTTTCAGCTCCATTGATTGCTCTTGCTAGAATTCTTGTTTCCCTTTTCTAATGCAGTTGCAGCCAGATAAAGTCAAAAGGCACATGTCAATCTCTGGTGGGAAATTGTGTGTGTAAGTATATCCTTCCATGAATGCCAGGCTTTCTATAATATTTTCTAAATTGAAAAGTTCAATATTATAGAACCTGCTTGCTCTTTAATTACTATGGGGGTATTTACCATGCTTATAAGTCTGTCAAACCTCCTTATAAGCAATTTTTAAAGTATAAGCAGACAGTTGACTTGTTACCAATCTGCTTACAATTTTTTTTCTCAGCTTATAAGCAAAAATGGTTTGACCAAGTTTAAGACAATTATACTCTTATTTATTTTAAAAAACTACAACATAAGCATGTTATTCATATTTACCTCTATCAACATGTGTTTTTTTACGATTTACTCACAAATAATACATACCATCGTTTATATGTTATTTATCATGTAGTTCATGTAAACAAGTCTACTGTTTATCAGCCGTTAATCAACTAGTTTTGGTAAACGGTTCACAATTTAAGCAATTTATACTCTATAGACAATTTGTAAGCAATAAGCCAATAAGCACCACTTTACCAGCCCTCTTAGATTATAGGTTATGATCATTTGTGTTCTATGTAGGCCTTTAATCTTGTTTTCATTTTTTCTTTTATCGGCAGGCACTTTGACGCAGTGGAGGCAAGATTTCTACGAGCATCATTTTCTTCTTTTGTAGATATACTTGTACTTGCTACAAAAACAATTGAAGAATTTGGAGAAGGAATGAAATAATTGTGATATAATATAGTAGTTATTATGAAACATAGTTGTGATTGTTATGTAGTTTTAGTCAAGTCCAACGTTATTGATCTTAAAAATCTTATTGTTGTTCATGGTAATCTTTATTACCCCTATTTCTTTAAGATTGTTCCTAACTTTTTGAAGGATAATTCTATATGTTGCATGTTTGATTTGTAGTATAGGTCAAATACTTTTTCAGAACTCTTTTCTAAATAAAAAGACTTTTGAAAAGTCTTCTTTTAAGGAGCGTATGCCTAAAGGAAAGCAATACCAAACACATCGATTTATTACTTATAAGCCAAAAAATGCTTCTTCTTTTTTGTTTCGGGTGTTGGGGATGGGTGTTTAAACACTAAAAGCAAATTGTTTAGTCTTTGAACTTGATATTAGTATTCTTTTTTTTTTTTTTAGGGGTAATTACTATTGGGTCCCTGAGGTTTGGCCTAATAGACTCGTTGGTCCCTCTATTTCTAAAATTGTATCAAATAGTCCCTAACTTTTGGAAATTGTACTCTGAGGTCCTTTGACCGTTAGTCAACGGTTAA
>CANUEY010165440.1:0-17153 GCA_948099555.1 Croton setiger | reverse complement strand
CCCCCCTACGCGCGCCGACATATATATATATATATATATATATATATATATATATATATATATATATATATATATTCGCAAGCCACTTGCGAACATGCTCATTAACACTTAGACGATACAGCTCATTTGTTTGTGAGCATGCTCGAGCTCGGCTCCTTTATTAAATAAGTTAACAACTTGGCTCATTTGTAGCCTTATCGATACCATATCCTAAACCCAAAAATCTTTGCAATTTGGCAAAGAAACAGGATAATTTTGCCATCAAACTAAAGAGTTTGAATCATTATAGAAGGGAAACAAAATTACTACTACCTATTTCCACATTACATATAGGTAAAAAGGTAAATTTAATACCTTTAAACCTTCTGTATAATCACCATTACAAAAGCTCATATATCCCAAATTAAGCAAAAAAATAACAACATTATTAAACTACACTAACTACACTACTAAGTTCACATTATACTGCAACTATTAGCATTTTCATCACTGAAGAAGTGAGTATAAGGATCCGACATGGGGTGCGATGGCATCGGCGGCGGCGGCATGTAATTGACGGCCGGATGCGGTCGAGCATACATCATTGGTTGGAACATATCATTCCCATTTTGCCTTTGTTGATTCATCATCATAGCCATATATTGTTGCTGATTGCTGTAAGGATTATTCCCTCCCCCCATTCCCATTCCTTGATAGAATCCTCCACCACCATTCATGGTGGCTGCCGGTGGCGGAGCTGCAGGAAGTCCTTGTACTGAAGGGAAATTAGGCATACCAGGAGGGCCACCATAATTTCCTATAGGACGCATTTGACCCATTTGACCTATCTGACCCATGTTCTTGGGTCCATGGCCATGGCCACCATTTACATCAATGTCATGGTAGGCTTGCTTGTTGGCTTTGTTAGAGAAAGGGACCCCATCATTTTTGCCTCCTCCTCCTCCTCCTCCTCCACCACCTTTCTTGGCTCCTCCATTGCTATTATTGTTTCCTCCTGCAAATCCACCATTATTGGTTTTAGTACTGATTCCCTTATCACTACTTTTGCTACTATTTTCTCTCCCATTTTTACTTTTCCTTCCAAAACCCAAGAATGCTGCAATTCCACCACCAACGCCACCACTTTTACCACTCTTTTTATCTTTACCATCTTGTTTTTTACCCCCTCCTCCTTTGCCACCACCATTCTTGCCACCGCCACCATCAGCTTTCTTTCCATTTCCATTATTACCCTTCTTACCATCATTATTTCCACCTTTCCCCTTCATCACCACAGGTATTTCAAAATCACCACCTCCACCTCCTTTCTTAGCATTTCCTCCTCCACCGCCGTTGCCGCCCTTCATAGGTCCATTAATCATACCCTGAGGACCAATTGGTCCATTAAACTTACCTGCCATCATCATTGGCATCATTTTATTAGGAATATGTCCATGTCCATGGCCATAATCATGACTGAACTCATCATCATCTTCATCATCAAACTCATCCTCATCATCGAACTCATCACCAAACTCATCAAACTCATCAAACTCATCATCATCACTCCCATCAAAATATTCATCTTCTAAATTGAACTTGACAGATTTCTGATCTTTATGAGGCATTTTCATATCCTTAGATCCTTTAAATTGTTGCATTTGTTGATGTTGCTGTTGGCCTCCTTTTCCACCCTTTTGCTGAGACTTATTATCCTTGCCGCCGCCGCCGCCGCCTCCTCCTTTACCATTATCCATTTTCATGTTCTTGAATTGTTGGTTGTTGACAAGGTTTTGGAAGCCATTAAACCCCTTGGGAGCTCCTCCCCATGGTTGAGCATGTTTCCCTGATTTCTCAAGCTTCTTTATAAGTTTTGCTGGGTCGACATTCCCTGTTACAGTTACCTTTCCTTGCTCAGCATTTACTGTAGTATTGTATACTCCTGCAAAGAACAACAGTAAACCCATAAGGGAAAAAAACAAACCCAACATAATTTGTGAGAAGAAAAAAAGGAAAGATATTTATGAATCTGGCATCTGGTATTTTCTGATCCCATGGTTCTAAGAACAGACCCACAAACAAGATCTTAAAGATTGTTCCTTTTTTCCATTTTATAATTATATTTATCTATAAACCAAATCTATAAGTACAACCCAAATGAAAATTTCAAATATATAGATTAAATTTAGAAAATTACCAAAAAGCTAACAAATTTGCATACATACAAGAAAAAAGGACAAAAAAAAAACCCTTGGGAGGGAAGGGAGTAGATAGAACATACCATCAACTTTTTGCAGAAGTTTCTTTATTTTCTTCTTACACCCATCACAGTGACACTCTATATTCACTTTAAGAACACAAGTCTGCTGAGAAAACAAAACAAAAATTAGAGAAAGAAAAAATTGCAAGTACTAGCATAACTACAAGAAATTAAAAATGGCAAAAAAGGGTTTTTTTTTTCTACCTGCATCTTCATCAACTCTTGTTTACTCATGTTTTTGTTTTCCAAACACAACTGAAAATCAGGACTTAAAAGGGAGATTTATAAAAGAAAGAACGAAGTAAGTGAGTAGCTTGAAAAGCTTAGAAGAAGGAAGAGAGAAAGAAGGCTAAAGGCGGTTGGTGGTGAGCATTGAACACTTGTCTTTTTTTAGCTAACCTTCAAAATCCTCCTGCTTCAGCAGCTGATTCAGGGTAAGTAGGAGTATAATAAGCTAAAGCTACTGTCTTTAATATTAAAATTAAAATTAAAAACTTTTTTTTTTCTTTTTTTAAAATAGAGAGAAGAAAGAAGAAAGAAAGAATTGGTTGCACAAAGGGCAAGGTATCATAATGAAGAAACAGAACAAGGCTTTGGCTTTATACTAATAGTAGGGTCTAACATCCAAGTGTTTTACAGCTTTTACTTGGATTTATTATTACTTACTTAAAGTTAATTAATTAACATATAAATACATTTAAAAATTGAAGAACATAATAATAGAGGAGGAGGACAGAGTGGTACTATTATCACTATAATGAAGAAGGTGGGGCTTTTTTTGTGGATTGGGCTAAACAAATTTCATACCAACATTATCATTTTGAGGGGCATTTACTAAATCAAGATTTGCAAAAAAGAATATTCCTCAAACTTACAAAAATAATTTACTTATTTTGATTCTAAAAAATGAGTGAGTAAAAATGCCCCAAACAGTTAAAGTAAGAGGAAGGAATTATGAAAGGTAGAGGGAAAAATTATGGTTAAAAAAAAGGGATGGGATCAGAATTTTAAGCAAATTGACACAATTAAATCAAAATAAGTAAAGCAAATTTTATACAGAATTGTTACTAAAAGTTTTATTTAGAATGGTGAATTTTATAAACATTTAATGAAATAGAATGGGAAAAAATAAGGACATCTAAGTAGGAATACAAACACAACTTCCTTATAAATATTTATTTTTCTGATTCTAAAATGAAAGAAAACAACATGATTGCATTGGGTAAATGTAGAAGTGGTCACGGGCCGGTTCCGAGACTCGGTTCGTCGAGTCATGGGTTGAGGGAGAGTGAACTTGAACCGGCCCGCTGAACCGTCGAGCTGGTAACCGCCAGTTTCATGGCGGGCCGGTTAACCGGTGGTTCGAAGGTACAGTTCGGACGTTCATCAACGGTTTCGGTTCAATACGGTTCACGGTTTGAAAATAACTTGAATCTTAACCAGCCTGTTCTCCTAACGGTTCCGGTTATGATTCAAACGGTTCCAATTTATCGACAGTCTGGGCCAGTTTGACGACGGGCCAAACCGGCCCGTCGCCATGTGTAGGTAGATGTATTGATTTAGCCAACTTCCAAAACAATTTTCTTTCTGAAATTAACCAAACATGTATTACTATTTCTTTTTTAAAGGATTAATGTTATAACCAAAAGTCCATAAGAACATTTTTTTAAAGACAATTGCAACAAAAATGGGCAACGCCTACATTTATTAGAACCTATAACAATAAATTGGCAACTAGAGTAAGTAGTAGTGAATGAATCCTCATTATTAACGATGCGGTTGCTAGTTTGGATTTCAATGAAAAGCAAATAACAATTGAATAAAAGACCAAATGAAATTGAAAAGTGCAACAACAGCACTAAAATTGTCATCTTCCTCAATATTTTAACTCCTATATCACCCATATGTTATTTTTCTGTACCAACAATACAAGATTGCTCTTTTACTTTTGATAAATATGTCTCGGGCAAAGAGTGGAGGATTAACTTAGTGTTTAGTGCACTGTGTGTAGAGGTGGCCACGGGCCGGGTCGGTTTCGGGCCTCGGCCTGCCGGGTCACGGTTCAAGAGGAGTGAAACCGGAATTGTTTCGCCGAACTGCCGAGCTGGTGAACCGGCAGTTCGTGGTTAACTGGCGGTTCAAGTCCGGTTCGCGGTTCCCCATGATTCCAGTTCCAAAATTTCTTAAATTTGAACCGGCCGGTTCAAGTTATGGTTCCGGCGGTTACGGTTTTTCGACGAACCGGCCCATGGCCACAACTGTGTGCATGGTTACGGACTGAATACGAACGTTGGTCTAATCTAAACCAAACGCACTCTAACTTTTAACGGTTCTAGTCATTATTAAAAAAGCTACTCGAATATGATTAATTTTAAAAAACATACCTATGAACCAAATTAATTACATCTTTGTTGGATGAGACCAATTTATAGTAGTAGTTTGGAACTGTAATTACCAAAATAAAGGGGAAGTTGAACATAGAGAGCTACCAATTCAGATTGGTAATAAGCATCCAATTAGAAACAGACAAAACACTTAAGAAGTGGTTGAAGCATTTGTTTTCTCATTATTTGGACTCTTCTTCTTTAGAAATCAAAAAAAATGGAGTCACTGCACTCAATCTTCTTTTATGTTCCCTTTGGCATGAAAAGAGGTATGTTTGAACAGGGACAAAAATTGACCCCTCACTACTAGCCATATCTCAATTTAAAATATCTAACACTAAATTACATTCTAATCCTTATAACTTTTCCTATAACTGCAATACAGTCCTTCTAGTTTCTCAAACATGGAAAGGAAAAAGACTAAATTGCAAGTTAGAAGAAATAAAAGGAGTTAAATGGGCTATAAAATGGAAGTAAAAATAAAAAATGTGCCACTACTGCCTGGGACACTAGACAAATAGCTTTATGGGGTGAAGTGATGGTTGGCAAATCTTTGACCGACTCTTCTTACTTTTATCCTTTGGGTTTGAAATGAATCATTTGGTTCAATTAATTATTTATTGAAATCAAATCATCGAGATTAGAGATATTTTTGCAGGTTCTTTTCTGATTTATTATAAATTAATGTAAGATTTCAGACAACATATGATAATTAATAATATTGTTATTAAATCTTCTACATTGCTTCATATTACAATTTTACTATTATCTATAATGTCGGTATCATCTTGGTTTTGTACCAACCGGCTCGGTTTTCTCTATTGAACCACATAATATGCAGACATACAATAATAATATGCAATTTTTTAAAACAAATTGACTTCAAACTTTATTTTTTAAAATAATAATAATAATAAGATACTCCTTCTTTGACAAATATGGGCTTTTTTTTAAATAAATAAAAAAAGAAAATATATCATGTGAAAAAAAGAATAATACAACTGTAAAATTCTTAATCACAATTGGTAATCTTAATTAAAAAGGTGCACATGCACCTATTTCTTAATTATTTCCATTAATGCCTTTATTTCATAACCTTCACTATCAATAAAATCAGATTAATAAAAATATAAATATAGGCAGTGTACTGAAATGCAGGGCTGAATAAGGAGGCTGGCTGTCACCAACAGACAAACTTACAGAGAGACAACCAACTGCGACATCACAGCCATACCTTCGAGATAAGGGTTTTGTTTTGTCCATTTTGTAATCAATAATTTATTTATTCTGAATAAAACTTTTATTAATGTAATTTTGAGAATATGTCTCAGTGTCTGTGTATAATAACATTTCAAGAAACCTTAATAAGCTTTTAGGGTATGAAATTATTGAGGCATAAGGCTTTACAAATCATTAACCTTTTTTTAAAAGATCATAAATAAGGAATTAACGGGAAAGAAACCTTAATTTGGACATAACTTTAACTTTAAGTTTTGGGTTAGAAAGCAAAACAAAGAAGAATCAAACCCAATGTATTACACACAATTTCTAAGAAAAAAGATTCTTGCAAATTTTGACAATCTCCTTCCAGTTCTACGGTTCTGATTCTAACCAAGAAAGTTTTTATAACATAGGACATAAAGTTGGGCCTAACATGTATTGGGCCTTTGTAGTCGGTACGAAGCCATAGTCTGACAAGACAATCCAATATTAACAAACGTCCTCCCACCGCTTTTCCTTTGGCTGCTCCACCTTGCAGTTCATCGTCAATCGCTCAGCATAAAGGTCAGTAAAGATAAAGATTTCATTTATTTGATTTCTTTTTTTAAAAGATTATTCTTCAATATGTTTTTTTTTTGGCTTAATCAAAAGAAGAAGAGAATGGCGTTTGTAACTGTTGGGACAACATTATTCGACGCTCTTGTTAGAGCAGTAGATACAAAGGAAGTTAAACAGGAATTGTTTAGAAGAGGGTATACCCATCTCCTCATTCAAATAGGTAGAGGATCTTATACACCAATAAAGGTCTCTTCTTTTCTTTATTTCACTCTTAATCTTCATTTTCGTATTCTGGGTTCTAAATTTTTATCCAAATTTGAGGTTTTTCTTATTATTTACTTGATGGGTATTTTTTTTTTTTTATTTCATTGACTTTTGTGGGACTTTATGTGGGTTTGTGAGTTTAAGTATAAATCTCAAGGCTTTCTTTGTAATCTGAGGTTAAGTTGATGGATTCTATAGGGAGGATTGATCATATAAGTTATACTTGCTTGAAGAAGAATATAAATGCACCCCTTTGCTATGTAATTTGAAGCTGGAATTCAGGTCTGTCTTCGATTATCAATTGAATCTGTTAATAGAGGTTTGTGTTGTTTGAAAGATCCCACTTTTCAGAAAAACGAGGAATCTACTTCAATAGCAAGTAAGAAAATAAGTTTTTTCTTTTCCCCTCCTAAGATCAAAATTTCTTGAAATGCAGTCTGAAGGAGAAGATGGGTCTATTGCTGTTGACTACTTCACTTTTTCATCAAGTATCGCTGACCATCTAAGATCAGCATAGCTTGTTATCAGTCATGCAGGTATGCTCTTTTTTATGCTTAATATTTATATGATGGGGGATTTACCGGTTTTGATTGTTTTGCAGGATCAGGGAGTATATTTGAAGCATTACACCTTGGTAAACCCTTAATTGTAGCGGTGAATGAAGATTTAATGGATAATCATCAAACATAGCTAGCAGAAAGGAAACATCTGTCTTGTGCTCGTCCTCGAACAATTCATCATACAATAGCTGATATGGATTTGCGGGTCACTTCTTCCTTACCCTGCAGGCGATGCAACCCCTGTCGTCAAACTTGTAAATAGGTTCCTCTGTTTCCGTGATGATTGATGAAATAAATTACATAACTTTCGTTAATTGAAGCGCCAATAATCATCCCTTTCCTGCAAAACATTGAGTTGCCTTATCTGAAAGGGAAGGAATGCTCATTTGTGACATGTTTAGCCATCCAAGAAACCTTGGACTTATCCAATTCGTCCTATTGTAGATCACATGATACAAGAGAACTTATAAGTTCTAACATGAAAATTGTAAATGTTAATGTTCTATCATTAAATTCAGAAGTGGGTCCAAATTGAATTTTCAGCATTTGCAGCTGGATGGCATGACCCTTGTGACTTGTAAATGAGGTATAAGAGACAAATTCAGACAGCCCATATCGAAAGTGATGTATGTGCTTTTGGGGTTTCATCCTCGATGGTTAATAGTGGAAAACCAGAATTTGGTGCTTTGGGTAAAAGGGAATGAAAGTACTGACTACTCAGAATGTTGTTGTTGGATGCAATTTCAGTTGTCTATATTGATTTAAGATCTTATAATTAGGCACAAAGAAAGAGGAAATGAAAGTACCAAATAAGAGGAGCAATTCTATTCTATGAAATAGTTTATGGAAGTCAACTGATAAATTTGAGCAATTCTAGGAATTAATCTATTATTACAACAAGTTTGACAAGTCATAGAAAAGTTCAAAAACCATAAATGCAACCAACAAATGAACATGAACACTGAAACACAAGAAATTATAATTATTACCTAATGATAAGAATAAGTGAAAAATGGCTGGGTTGCTATGCTTGCTTTTCTGATATACAAAGATAGAGACCACTCCCTACTACATACAAAACAAGGGACGAATTAAGTACCCAAATCACCTTATTTAATCACGAGACTCAGCTTTTAGAAATTGGAATTTTCTGGCTATTTGATGATGTGATTATGACCCTCCTAGTAAAAGTAGGCCACCCATCAAAATAAAGTTAAAATCATATCAACCTCGTAATTACTGAAAGACGGTTCAATTATGCTTCCAGCAAATTTAAAATCGTAATCCATTATGAATCGAAATAGGCAATTTTCATAAACATTGTTTCAACAAATTGAAAAATTTCATAAAAATACAACAGAAAATGCTAAGAACTACTCAAAATCGTAAATCCTCAATTCTACACACTATCCAATAACCGCTGGCGTCGGTTCTATTACTGCTCTAGAAAATCACCAGGTCAGGCCTAAGTAAAGGAAAGGAAACTTTTGCCCCCCAAAGTATGCAACTTTTAAGAAGGAAGGAAAGAAAAACTTCATTTCATTTCCATACCCATTTCTCATTTGTTATTTCTCTTTCTATCTTTTGATTTTGATTTTTTAATTTTTCCATCTTTATTCTTCCTCATTTCTCTCTGCCATTTTCTCATGGAAAATAGCACCAGTGCTGCAGCTCCTGCTGCAAGCCAACTTGGCAAACACCATCATTTTCATTCTAATCAACACCACCACCATACAAATATTACAACAATTTCTTCAACTTCCATTCTTATAATTGTCATTTCAATCATATGTATTCTTGTGCTTCTTGCAATCATGCTAATTATAGTCATGCTTAGAAGACTCAAATCTTCTAAGAACACAACTGCCTCCTCCATTAAAGACAATGCCAGCATTAACAACAATAATAGTTGCAGGTTCATTGCTCACTCCACCATAACTCTTACTTCTAGCCCAGGTAATTATCATATACACTAAAAGGATTGTATCTTTTTCAATTCTAGCAGAAAGTTCCAATTTTTTTTCATGGGTTATGTTTGTTTTATACTTGATAGCTAATGAAGGCATTTTTCATTGCATAAAGATTGTATCTTTTTTAATTCTGTGGTTGAATTTGATCTTGCAGATGTAAAAGGAGGATGTCTATATGGAAGCAATTTGAGTCAAAAACCAGCAAGAAAATACAAAGGAGTTCAAGTTTTCACATACAAAGAGCTTGAATTGGCAACAGAAAACTTCAGTGAAGCAAATGTAATTGGCAATGGAGCTTATGGGATTGTGTATAAAGGAATTCTAGCAGATGGAACAGTAGCTGCCATTAAAATGTTACGTAGAGAAGGGAAACATGGTGAACGTGCATTTAGGGTAGAGGCAAGTGACTTCATTTATTACCCTTTTGTTCTTATTATTAGCTTATTGCCTAATTACCCAAGTATAAACATTTAAATGTGTATGCATACACCCAAAAAAGTCAACTTTTTTAGGCAGTAAAAATGATTTTCCAAGATGAAGTCTTTTTGAATTGAATTGCCTTTGTATGTTGACAAATTGTTTATAATTAATTGCACATGGGTATATGGCTTGTAGCTCAAAAATGTCATTTTCTTTATGCAGGTAGACTTGCTTAGCAGATTACACTCACCTTACTTGGTGGAATTACTAGGCTATTGTGCTGACCAAAACCATAGATTGCTGATATTTGAATTCATGCCTAATGGTACTCTACAAAATCATCTCCATCATAAGCAATATCAACCGTTGGATTGGACAACCCGGCTTCAAATAGCGCTTGATTGTGCTAAGGCATTAGAATTCCTTCATGAACATACATTTCCAGCAGTTATACATAGAGACTTAAAATGCAGTAACATTTTACTGGATCAAAATTTTCGTCCTAAAGTTTCAGATTTTGGTTTTGCTAAGGTGGGTTCTGACCGGATCAACGGTCAGACTTCGACACGTGTGTTAGGGACCACTGGTTATCTTGCACCAGAGTAAGTGCTCCATCCATCATCTGTCATGGATTTTCAATTTTACCCAATTTTTCATATCAAAATGACAATGGAATGTCAATTTTCGTATAAGATATTGCACATGGGCAGAGCTTAAAAGCTCCAAATAAGTAGGCAAAAAGTCATTTTCTTTTAAGTAGGAAGTAGAGTATCACATTCTTTAAAAATACTTCTTGCCTGCATATAAAGCAAAGCAACATAAAATTGTAATCACTTCATTAATTTCCTGCACTAAACATTACTTGATCAAAGTTTAAATCTTTTTTGTTTCCTTGTCACGAACTTATAATTAGGTATGCTTCAACTGGTAAGCTTACAACAAAATCAGATGTATACAGCTATGGTGTTGTTCTTTTACAGCTATTAACCGGTCGAACACCTGTCGATACCAAACGTCCTTCTGGTGAACATGTTCTTGTCTCATGGGTTAGTAAGCTTTTGCTTAATTAATCCATCATTTATCTCTTTAAGAAATAGTATTAATTATAAGTCGTTGCAGGCTCTTCCAAGATTAACTAACAGAGAAAAAGTAGCAGAAATGGTTGATCCAGCTTTAAAAGGGAACTACTCAAAGAAAGATTTAATCCAGGTTTGCCTTAGCTTTTTCTATAATCAGTAATTTGGTATTTACTAGAAACTAATTATATATAAATATGGTTTAATGGTTGTAGGTAGCTGCCATTGCAGCCATGTGTGTTCAACCAGAAGCAGATTATAGACCTTTAATGACAGATGTGGTTCAGTCACTAATTCCTCTGGTCAAGAACCTTACTTCCTCTGCTTCATCAAGATTTTAGATTCAAACAATCAAGTGGCAGTTCAATTAGAGAGAGTTAAGACATTGTAGAATTATTTTGAGTTCAACATAGCTTAGCAGTAAATGCATCTTTCATTTGTAATAGAACAAGATTCAAATCTACCTCGATAGTAAAGAAAAATGTTTTGCTGTGTTCCGAACATGTGAGCCAGCATGCAAAATTTTGGTTTCCCCCATGGAAACACTGCTACAGACATCCATTCTTTCTTTATGTTTCAATTTACAGCTCTTATTTATTGTTGCCAGTGTCCTGTCGGAGAACAGCCATAGCTATCAATAAGTTGGTGCATAGAATTACATTAATAATTCCGTGGCAACATGCACTTTGCAGAACTAGAAATTAATAGTAGTCAAACAGTAAACTTTTTGAGAGAAAAAAAAGAACGACTGTATTTAGAATCCATATATATGTACATACAAATATGGTTCACTTTGGCCTAAAGAACAAATTTAAGACATTTACTAAGCCTAATAGAAAGCAGAAGAAAAAGAAGAAATCTAAATTGTACTACTTCCGAATACAAAATTAGGATACCTTACACTTCTCACAAGTAGAGCGAGATTAGGTTGACATACTAGGGGAAAAAAAGGGTCAATTTGTCTCTTCACAAGATTCTTTCTTATTACTTACCGATTCCATAGCCACACTTTCGCCAGCTTTCTGTTCCTGTGATTTCTTGTTGTTTTTACCAAATTTATCAGAATACCTTGCAAATGCAGCAGAAAGGGCTGACTTGACTGTTATTTCAGGTTCATTCTTCCTACGTTTGCTAGCATCTTCTTCTTCCTTTTCCAATTCTTTAACTTCATTCACTGAAGAAGGTTCTGCATCTTTCAAGGATGTTTCTGGAACTACAGGGTGACTGGAAACAACACGCTTAAATGGCTCATGAAAAGTGTCATGTAAGCGTTTCACCTAAGCAATAAAACAAATGAAAACGCGTATTACTAACAATAAAAATATCATCAAATGCGAATTGATCATGCTAGCCTTATGGGAAATTAACAGAAGATATCTCAGATTCAGGGCATTAAGATAACTAATGGAAGAAATAAACAAGTACCTTGCGCTCTCCTATACCAGGGCAACACGCAAGATCTTCCATGGATGCATCCATGATATTAGAAAGGGACTGCAGAATTGACGATCTGTTTCAGATAAAAAACTACAATTCCGAAACAAGGTAGTCAAAGGAGGACATACCCCAAAAGTAGACCCAAGGGTAACTACATCAGTCTTGTTAACATGCCGAACAGTTGTCAGAGCATGATTTAGCTATATCAAAAACACGAAAAATCGTGTTAGATAAGAGAAAAAAAAGATTTAATAATTTTATCAAGCTACTAACTCTCCGGGTTGGAGTAATTTGAAACTAATCTAGTCTATACCCGTGATAAATAATCTGTATCCATTTGACCCTGGATAAGGTCCGCAGGCTTATTCTCGTACATTTTTATAGTCTCTAAGTAACGGCCACATTCCTCCAAGCTATAACAAAGCACAGCAAGTAACAAGTTGTTAAGGTTTGTTCACTACAAGAGGCAAGTTTCGCAAACATCAAAACGACGGGAACAGTTACCACAGTAATCCTATCCAATGAATGGAGATGCCAAGATCATATCCAAAATGAAAGAAAGCACATCAACAGATTTTAAAAAATGGATAAAGATATTTATACAGTAATACTGCAATTCCAAACATAAAGAATTATTCCATTGCAAGGAAACTGAGCATACTCAGGGCTCAAATTCAATCATGTCAAATATCTAGGTATCACTTGCATTTTATAAAGTAAAATATGCACCGTACCTCCAAGCACATAATAGCGTACAATCATGAAGCAGGGCTGTTTTAGTGACTTCAAGTAAAGGCTTAACCACATCCTCCTGGAACCAATGTCAACAGTGAGTGATGTGTTTTTTTATTTCACAAAGCCTACAATGAGCAATGTGGACTTCCACTTAATAGAAAAGCTCCATACCACATCAACATGGCACAAAACAACCAGAAGCTTGTAGTTTTTTTGTAGTTCCCTTATTCGATAATACAGGTAATCAGGATGCAGTAAGTGGTACCGAAGACTGCATCAAATTGTCAAATTTATCAAACTTAGCATAATACAAGCAAATAATTCAACAACATCAGCACATACAAATAGCTTATATTAATTCAAATCAGATTAGGATTAACTCCAAGACATACATTGTTGCTGTACATATATGATTTTATTAAACAATTTGAACTTGAATGGAAAACTTTATACAAACAGGCATATAACAGAACTCTTCTTCTTCTTTTTTTTTTTTTTTTTTTTGAGATTCATATGATAGAACTAATTTAAACAAACAAGCAGTGAAAGTTCAAACCTTAGATAGAGAGCACAAGAGCTCTGGCCAAGCAAATAGTCACAAACCACATCCGCAAAAATCCACCTTACATTTCTAATATGCTTAAGCAATGGATTTCCCTTCTGCAAAAAGGAAGGAACTTTCTTATTTACTTATTATTTTTCTTTCAGAAAAAAAAAAAAAGAAGGATGCTGTACCTGTCTATGGCTAACTAGGATTGCATTTCGACTCTGCCCAGTCTGCAAAGAAGATGAAGAAGCAGCAGAGGCTGGTGGAGAAGGTGAAGGCAAACTGTAAAAACATCAGAAATTAGACTACAATTACAAATGGGTAAATCAAATCAAAATACCAAGTACGCGTATATTTTGGTACCATGAAGTAGGTTGAGAAGAGGAAGTGGAGGCGGCCGGCGGAGGAGGGGTGTAGAATTCGGAATTTTTGATAGAAGAGAAGGCTTGAGAGAAAGTTTGCGATGGTTTGAATAATAAAGACTGAGTTCTTGGCTGTGAGCTTTGAAGGACTTCTTGGTAGGATGGTATTTGAATCAATACTTTATTAGACGTTGATTTCCTGTTCTGATCTTCTTCCTCGTCTCTCTCCATGTTTGCTCGCTTTGCAGAGAATTTCCAGTTGATGGGAGAGAAAGGAAACACTTTGTTTCGTGGGCCTAAGACATTAAATTGAGCCCATGTAAATATCCAGGGACTCAATGAGATTGTGGACTTATTATTTGTTTATTTAAAGGACAATTTCTAATTAGTCCATGAGTTTTGCCTATTATACTATTTATTCTACGTATTCTCAATATACTCAATCATTTAGTCCTTGCAATCCAATTTTAATTGGATTTGATTTAAATTCTGAGTTTAATTGTAATCTGAATTGAGTTTATTTCTAATTGGGTTAATTAAAATTGAGCTGGATTATTGTACTTGGGTTTTATATTTTAAATATTGAGACTCTATAAAGTTGAAGTCAAATATGGAAAGTTAAGAATCTCTGGTCAAAGAAGTCTCGTGATATTGCTAAAGATAGTTAGTTATAGTTAACAAAGTCAAACGCATATAAAAGTGAAATGCATAACATGGGATATCTAATACAACCTTTCAATTTTAATACAACTTGTCTTTATCTGATTAGCGTTCAGAGATTTGTTTATTAAAATAATCTTTTTGGCAATCACTTTTCTCTATCGACTCTGAGTTTGGAGTAAGATTTTTACATTTATCCCTTCTTTTCGGTTGATTTAATCCTATAAAACAAAAAATAAATATTGAGTTGTGTTAACACATAACTCAATCAGAAACCAAACACTGAACCTTTTTAGGAACTCTATGAGTAAACATTTATCATGAAATCAACTCACAGTCAAAAAGTCATTTTGGGCTCATATCACAGTTAGTGTACTTATACATCAGGCACGCTCCACACACACTCCAACTGTTAGTCAATCAATGATTCGAATCGCCTTTAGTTTAAACCGAAAATAGCATGTGGACAGAAGGGAAATATTTTCAAAATTTTAACCTTTATGTCTTAACATATTAAATAGTTTAATCCTTCACTTTTCAAAATATTTATTCACTTATTCCTTTCAAGTACTAAATAACTAAAATTTAGTTGGGATTTACTTAAAAATATAGAGAAAATTATGATTTAGTTATTGTATTTTGAATATATTATACATTTTAGTTCTTCTATTTTTAATATTATATCTTTTAGTGTATGTATTTTGTGACCATTAAATATTTTAGTCTTTATGTCAAAAAAATTGTTAAAGTACCAAATTGAATTTTGTTAAATGAACTAAAATGAATATTTTCACAATGACCAAATGTGAAATCGTCTAAATTCAAATCTAAAAGAGTCACCAACCAATCATCACCTACGAGCTCTGATATCAACACGTGCTAGATCGTTAGAAAGTTGACATTGAGAAAAATTTAAAGCCATCAATTACGCTTCAATCGGTTACCGGAGCATTTCACACACGTTGACCATCGAGAAAAATTTAAAGCCATCAATTACGTCTCAATCGGTCACCAGAACATTTCATACAAGTTGGCCAAAATTCCAACGATATTTTATGATAATTTTTAGCATTCCTTTCTTGTGAACTACCTCCTCTAACATTGCCCTTTTCCTCACTCCATTCATTTATTGGTCCAACTCAACCATTTTCATTTTTGGGCATTATTTATTTGTTTGTATAAAAAAATGTTTCCAAATTTATATATCTACCTATCTGTATCACATGCTTCCCCAAAATAAAGCATTATCAAAATGTTGTACCAAATTGACTTAACCTCTTCCATTCAATTTCTCATACTATACATTCACATTAAATTAAATAATTAAATAATAATAATCTCAAAAATACTATAAACATTTTGCATCTGTAGAAGGAAAAAAAAAAAAGTCAAAATTGACAATTAAACCGGTGGACGGCTCGATTCAGTAGTATACGGTCCAACCGGTCGAGTTGAAGTACCTTCTCCCTCGTTGGCCGCCACTTTTGGCGACCTAACCGACGGTGACGCTCTCATCAAGAACGACGAGGCTCTAGTTAAAAACGACTGGGTGCGACCAAAAACCCACCTGTCCGATTTTGTTCCTTGGTCCAACCGCTCAGGCCTTTTATTCTTCCCTCTACTACTGCCATCGTCACCTGCTTTACAGCCCCTCCTTGAACTCGTCTGACTTGTAAACACAAGCAGGCTGGTAGTCCGGTTCAATTTCCGGTTCATTATTTGCTTCCTTACCTCATCAGGCAATCTCAAAGTAAACCGGTCGGTATTTTCACCCGGCTGGACCAAAGAATGGCCGGTGGAGTGTGATCGCGGGAATCGACGTGCCCTTCCGGATCTTGACCCACGTGTACGGTTTCTATTCAAAGTTTGATTGACAGTCATAACCTCCGGCGGCGGTGCTGCCACTTCCAAATCTCTGTCGCAAGACTCATGTTCTGATTCAACCACCGCTTGGTTCTGAGCTTCAAGGTCCCGTTCCGGCAGTTGAGGAGGCGGGTCGCCCGGTTGAGGAGTCAAATCAGCCCGACAAACCGGACACGTAGTGTGAGAAGCAAGCCAGGCATCAATACAATCAGGATGGAAAACGTGATCGCATCTGGGAATTAAACGCAGCGTTTCATCGTCTTCAAATTCACATAAACAGACGGCGCATTCTAGCGTGCTTTTACCTATCTTAAGCCCCTTAACCTCAGAGTAAACCAAAGTGGGAAAAGTCTCAATGACAGAAGCCTGAAGTCCACGCGCCGCCGCAGCTCGTCTACTACCGTTGGCTAGTGCACGCACGCTGACTCCACCGCCGCTGGAGTCGGAACAGTGACGTATGTAAATAGAAAAGAAGCCCATGAAAAAAAGAGCAGCGATTAAGACAACAATAATGATGGCCATGGAAGGAGTAACACGAGCGTAGCCGCCATAAGGGTCTTGTCTGTCTGCAGGTGCTTGAGCAGCAGTGAAAGAAGGAGCTACAATTAAGAAGCAGAAGAAAAAGAAGGTTTGCGTGCAAGCAGTAGCCATGATGTTGCAGAATGAAGAAGGAGAAGAAATGAATGAAGAAGGAATAAGTTGGGGAGAGTTATAAATGAAAGAGGAGAATAGCATAAATGGAAAATGAAGACTTTTGAAGGAGGGAGGGGGGGGGGGGGGGGGGGGCCACGCAGACAAAGAAGGTGAGCCACACTCTTTAAATTAAAAATTAATTATTAAAACCACATTATTAAGCC
>CANUEY010165345.1:0-15028 GCA_948099555.1 Croton setiger | reverse complement strand
TATATATATATTAGTCTTTAATTATAGCCATTTTCTTCTTCAAGTCTGGGGCTTTAATGTTTTAAAAAATGCTTCTCTGAACAAGGACCATTCTGAATGAAACCCATAAGGAAAACCATGTAGGGCAGAGGAATAGTTTTGAATCAAACTGAATGGTTCAGTTCGATCGGAAATAAAAAATGCAAGAACTGGTTTGTAGTGAACCATGTTTCTTTCTGGTTTGAATTTTTTTTTTTTTTCGTCTACCTCATTCAAAAACAGTTCGGAACAGAACTCGGGGGAACTTTTTGCCTATTTCACAAAACTGAATCACAATGTCACACTGAAAACACCAGTCTTTGTCTGGAGAAATGGTGAATCAGATGGAACTGGGTCACTTCTGCTCAGTTAAATCAATATGAGCTGATTTGTAGTCCTAAGTTGATGTTAACTTAACATTATTTAAAAGCTACAACTTTTAACTCAACATATTGATTGTTGGCTCAGGTGCTACAAGAATGCGGCATATTCAGCTTCTTTATTGCAGGAGGCGATATTCACTGGTTCAGTCATAAAAGCATTGGCTCATCCATGTCTTTGACCTTAACTCAGACCCCTGACCATAAGATCCACGGTTTAAATTTATGCATAGTATATGCACATGATGATCAGGTATTTTGGTTACATGCTGCTGGTCATTACGCTATGATCAATAATAAAACTAAAGGCATGATCTGGACATATAGTCCAACCTTCTATGGAATCCCAGAAGAAAATGAGGATATGGTGTGGCTAAGCTACTGGAAATTCGGAGATGGGCTAGAAGTGGGAGACGAAGTTGAAGTTTCAGCGCAAATGCCATCTGGGTTTTATGTAAAAGAGTGCGGAATTCGCGTTGTTTACGAGCAAGATGAGAAGGGTGATGAATCAAACAATAGAAGCATAGCAGAAAGTGACTCTTTTTGGCATCAGAATATTGCTGATAGAGACTTGTATCCTTACCAGGTTGGATATTCTGATTCTGTATATTTTTTGCATCATCATCCTTATACTACTCCTAAAGAAATACTGAAGTTGGCTTCATTATGATAAATTTGTTTTCTTTGTGTTTATGTATCAATGTTCAGTTCTTTTGTTGTTACTTTGGATATTTGATTGTAATAAAAAAAAGTTGTAATAATTACAATTTTTGTCCTTTTATATATTGTTATAGCTGCAGCTAGTTGACTCGGATGCATAAACCAAGAAATTTTGAAGGTTTAGCCAAAACTGCAATCACGGTGCATATTAGGATAACTTTGACTCAACTGCCATTTCTTCACAAGATCATTATTCTTGAAGATCACAAGATCATTATTCTTGAAGATAATAAACATGCTGAATATAATTCTTGCAAAGCAATGCAATCAGTTGAAAAGGTCTTTTCTTGGGTCATTTATAAAAAAAATTACCGGAATTTAAACTGTGAAAATGAATTAGTCCTTACGCAATATCATTTTGGGAAAGAATAAGCTGCGCAAGATCATATTGCGATGAATAGTGGACGGTTAGAGCCGTTGCTCATCGCTTCCGGTGCAGTAGGAAGATTTGGCGATTACCAGTGTAATAATGCCATGGCTGTCTTCTCTAAACTGGAAGAAATAAACTCTACCTTTTATCCGAATTCCTTCTTTGTCGGAAGGCAATAAAGAAAAACCTACCTTTGTCTGAAATTATAGAATCATCCTCTGTCACAGAACCTGGATTTGTTAATGTTGTTTTCTCGAACAAGAGGATGGCAGAGCATAGTCAAGAGCTTCTCGTTAATGGTATTAAAATTTGGGCACCGGAGCTTCCTATTAAATGTGCTTTAGTTGATTTTTCATCACCCAACATTGCAAAATAACTCCATGTTGGACATTTAAGGTCTACCATAATTGGAGAATCCTTAGCTCGAATGCTCGAATTTTCGAATGTGGGTGTTCTTAGAAGAAATCATGTTGGCGATTAGGGAACTCAATTTGGAATATTGATTGAATTTTATTTGAAAAATTTCCAAACTTTGGAGTTGAAGATGTTGATGAATTATCCATTGGTGATCTACAAGCTCTGTATAAAGCATCAAAACAAGAGTTTGATATTGATTCTGAGTTCAAAAAAAAAGGGCACAAAAGGTCTTTGTTCGCCTTCAAGGTAGCGAGCCTAAGTATTGCGATGCCTGGAAGAAGCTGTGTGACCGCGCTTCAGTACCGGCTGAATGAGTAGAAAGCAGAATGGGTAATTTATGTTACTGATGCTGGCCAAAAAGACCATTTCGAAATGGTTTGTGAAGCTGCGAAAAGGGCAGGTTGACTCTCATCTATTAACAATTCATACCCAAAAGTTACACATGTTGGTTTTGTTGTACTTAAACAGGAAGATGGGAAGCGATTCAGACAATGTGATTTCGATTGGTTGATCTTCTTGACGAAGAAAAAACGTAGCAAAATCGAACTAATCCTTAGCACAAAATGCCCTTCTTACAAGTAAGAGGAATCTTTATGCCCCAAATTTAGGTTTATTTAGTCATTTATTTGGTATTTTCATTAATCAGTAAGTACTAAATTATTGAAATTATATATTAAACCAAACTATAGAAGATGAAAATTGGAGGTTTTCGAAGTTTAACAATATTATGATAAATCAATTATTAATTTTTTTTTTTTCATTATCTCCACTAATATGGATGCAAACGAGCCGAATTGTTCGCGAGCGGTTCGGCGTTCGCTTGATAAAAGTTCGATTCAAGCTCGGATCGATAATAAACGAGCCGAATTCGAGCCGAGTAGTTAGGCTCGTTAGCCGATTCGCGAAAAAGCTCGTTTAAAAAGGCTTGCGAGTTGCTTGTCTATCAAAACGATGTAATTTTGGTACCAAACTAAAAATATGCTTTAGTTAAACCACCCGCCTTCCCACTTCATTTTTTATTACTTCATTGCTATTTTTATTTTCTCAGACGACATTAAAAATGAATTTTTTTTTTTTTATTTTTGACCAAATGCTTAATGAGCTCGAATAGTAGCAGGAAACGAGCTCGAGCTTATTTGTGAGTTAAAACTCGAGCTCGAGACGAGCTCGAATTCAAAATTATTTGCGAGTTGCTATTCGAG
The DNA here is from genome assembly GCA_948099555.1 of Croton setiger. Taxonomy (NCBI): domain Eukaryota; kingdom Viridiplantae; phylum Streptophyta; class Magnoliopsida; order Malpighiales; family Euphorbiaceae; genus Croton; species Croton setiger. The sequence continues at coordinate 11,921 of CANUEY010165345.1, read as the reverse complement.
TTCGAACTCAAATAGCTACATAAAACGGTCAAGCTTGCGAGACTAAAACAAATCAAACTCATGATTCTCAAAACAAGTCAAGCTGAGCTCGAGCTCGTGAAATTTAACACGAGCTCGACTCGAGCTTATGGAATTTAACACGAGCTCGACTCGAGTTTGTGAAATTTAAAACGAGCCGAACTCAAGCAACACAATAATCAGTTCGTATGCAGCGCAATCCACTAATCACCTCAAGTTTAATCAAAAGCCGTTGGATTGATTGGTATTGTACAGAACCGTAGAGATATAGAACCGTAAGTAAAGTCAAGCACAACCAGGTGAAAAATTGCCAACCAAATCAGGCGGAGAATTCAATGTCTATCACTGCTCTACTCTCCTAGTTTCTATCGACCCTTTTCCTTTCTTTTTTATTCTCAAAAAAATCTTAAAACCCAAACAGAGAATTCTAACTTCACCATTCAAATCTCTTCACTTTCTCCACTTCAAATCTTTAGTTTCTCTTTTGCATTTCAACAATGGAAGCTACATTGTCTTTCTGCAAAGCCAAATCTGTTGTTATGTCGACACCTCCAGTAATTTCCTTCTTTTCCAGTTCTTATTTTTCCGATTTTGAAGTTAATTTGATTATAAATTGTTGATTTTTTGTTTTGTTTAATCTATTTGAAAGGGTTTATTGATGTCGCCAAGTAGAGGAATTGGAAGTTCGCAATGTACGTTTATGGGAGGAAGTAAAGTTAATTTTGCAAAACAGAGAATTAGGGTTAGTTATAAAGCTGGTAGTAAAAGCAGTAGCAGCAATGGAGGTGGTGGTGGTGCTCTTGGAGCGAAATGTCGAGCTGAAAAGATTTTGATTGCGAATAGAGGAGAAATTGCTGTTCGTGTTATTAGAACTGCTCATGAAATGGGGATTCCTTGTGTTGCTGTTTACTCAACTATTGATAAGGACGCTCTCCATGTTAAATTGGCTGATGAATCTGTTTGTATTGGTGAAGCACCAAGCAGTCAGTCGTAAGTGCTTGCTATGTTAGCTAATTTCTTCTTGGTCATGTTTTCAATTCAGTACAAATGGTGTAATTGTTTATCCCTGCATTATTTGATTTGTCAAAGATCTGTTTTGAGTAGCTCAGGATGAGGAAAAGAAGCAAAGAAGCACCAAAAAGTTATTTTTTTTTTAAAAAAAAAAAACTTCTTCAAGCACTAATCTTGTTTAAACTTAAATTGGAACTCCATATAATCTCACCTGAAAAAGTAATGTTCAATTGCTTCTGTTCTCTTTCTATGGTATACTGGTATTAATCTTTCTATGTGCTTACTGAACTGCCTTTTGCCTGCTTGAAGTTTGAATGTACAATTTTTTTTTTTAAACGATCTCTAAGTTTTTATGCATGGAAATGACTTTAGGTTTTGATTTCTGGGCTTAAAACTCAGAAACATGCTGATATAAAAATACAATTCTTACAGAAATTTGGATAAACAGTAAAACCTGTGAAACTCTACTGCTTCTGTTATGTGATATCAAAATTGGGTGCATTATTGTGGAGGTTAACCTGATAAAAACTAATGACTTGGTCTTATAATTATTAAAAAGAAAATATTTTTTAAAAAAAAGAAGTAAAGCCTACGCCTATATGAATAAAGTGATAAGAAGTGCATTTGCATTTTATTTAGTGCCTATTGTGGGCAGCCAGCCAGCCAGCCAGCTAGCCAGCACAAGATACAATAGTATTCATGGTTTAGTCAATTATTTGATTTTTCTCACATAGGTTATTTGTCAGGTCAAATCACTCTGTTTAGTTCTTATCTTTTTCTTTTGGGGTATGATACTTCTATTGCTTGAGAAGAAATTGCAATTTTTGTGCTTGAGCTGTCATTTAGTAGGCCATTAATTGATTTTCATTAAGATTATGATTCATTTAAATGATAATGCTGAAAACCTATAAATTTGACTTTGAACTGCTATTCGACAGCTACTTGTTGATTCCAAATGTGCTATCAGCTGCTATCAGTCGTGGATGTACAATGTTGCACCCTGGGTATGGCTTCCTTGCTGAGAATGCAGTATTCGTTGAAATGTGCAGAGAACATGGAATTAACTTCATTGGACCTAATGTAAGTAGAATCGCATAAGTTGATTGTAAAAAAGTCAGAAAATTTCCTTTTATTTGCTAGACCTAAGGATGTTGATAGAAAGAACAGTTTCACAGGCTTGCATTTACATGTATACATATATGCATACTTTGTTCAGTGTATTTAATTTTTTGATAAAATAAAGATGCTAAATTGTACTTAAAAAAAATATTTGTCGCCAGTTAAAGGTTCTTGAAAACATAAAATTTAAGCTATAGATTTCGAGCATATTAAATGAATTGGTGTATTATTATTTTTATTCCTTATCCATTTAGACATGTAAATTTTACATGGGTGGGTTCAAGTAATCATAAACCATATCGGTCAGTTTCCTTTGAAATGCATCTTGGAAAATTTATTATAATTTTAAACTTGAGACACTAATACCATGCTCCCATGAAATATTAGGAATATGCACTTTCTCCTATCATCATATTTGGTTGTGCTTGGCAGTTTGAAGTGTCTCTATGTCGTATTTGAAAATTCTAGGGATGTTTTTATTTGGTTAGTCAAGACATTTTGTAGTTGGAAGGACTATAGTCTTTAGCTCATGAAAGTTATTTACAGGAAATACTTTCTTCTGAAAGTTTCTCACTTTGATAATTAATAAAATACATAATTTGCAATATGGCAGCCTGACAGTATCCGTGTCATGGGTGACAAATCTACTGCCAGAGAAACAATGAAGAATGCTGGCGTTCCAACTGTACCAGGGAGTGAAGGGTTGCTACAGGTATTGTATTTGGCTATTATGATAGCAAGCACCAAGTTAGATATCCATTTCATATTTTGACTTTCATTTCATTTCATTTGCCATTTCATTTGCTATTTTGTGGCATGCTTCTCTGAAATTAATGCTAGCATTGACTATCATTTCAGAGTACAGAGGAAGCAATTAAGCTGGCACATGAGATTGGTTTTCCTGTGATGATCAAGGTAATAATTCTTTTCCCAGTATTTTTTAACTTTTGTTTTCTGATAACATGGAACAATTGAAGCTGTCAGACTTCAGGATTAAGTTTAATGTTTCCCGATTGCTTTGGGGCTTTGTGAAATTTATATAGAGCTGCATTTGCCACCTATGCAAATTACAGGGAATCCTGAAGGAAAGTACTAACTACTGTCATTTTGAATTTGAGAGCTCAGAAATGTTCTACAGTTTGTGAAGTTAATGTCTTTTTGATTGGACTTGACATAGAATGCAATTTTTTTTGTTCTAATAAAAAGAAAACTGTTAGAATAGCAAATTTTGCAAATTGCAATAGTTGAGTTTGGAATTGCTGTTCTAAGACTTAGGTTAATAATATCAATAAAATGTAGCAGAAAAATACAAATATGTTGACTCTTCTGCTGAGAAATGCTCTACATCTGTAGGCAACAGCAGGTGGTGGAGGACGTGGAATGCGTCTAGCTAAAGAACCTGATGAGTTTGTGAAATTGCTACAGGTACTACTGTCTTAGTTTGATGCCCCTATTTTTAATATTCTTGCATAATTATTTTATGGTAAACTATGTGAATTGAATTTATTTTTCTTTCCTTTTTTCTTTTCTAATAGCAAGCTAAGAGCGAGGCAGCTGCAGCATTTGGAAATGACGGAGTTTATTTGGAGAAATACATTCAAAATCCAAGGCACATTGAATTCCAGGTACTTTTTTTTAATTTCTACAAGTCGTTTGCTAGCATTATCATTATCAATTAAATTCAAGGTTGGGGTTGATTTATGCTCTTGCATGAAAAAGACCATTCTTGCTGTTTGTTCTGCTTGCTAGCTGATTGTTGCCATAGTTAGGCTTCAAGCATACTGAGTTACTGCAAGTCTGTCCATTTTGTACATCTTGGAGCATGTTCATTGCAAATACAATAGTCCCATTGAAATATGCTGAATAATAAAGGTAAAACAATAAGTAGTTATGTACAAAAAAATAATAACAATAGCTCCATGCTAAATCATTTCTGGTTGTGTCCTTTTATCCCGTAAAGCAATTGTTGGATGCAGAACAACTCAAGCAGTTATATACACAACATACATCTGACACAGGACAACAGTGTAGAAACTAGTACAATTGACTAACCTGATTCTAAGCACCAATATGAACCCTTGTTTATAAAATCACTGATTTGATCTCTGAATTGATAGCAAACTATTTAATTTGTTTTATATGTGGTGATATCTCTGTTATATATTTTGACAAAGACATATATGTAGATTAATTATTTACATGTTTTATAAAAGTAAACAATGGCTTTTTTTTTTTTTTTTAAATGCTTCCTTTTATAGTTTCAATACACACTCTTATGTCATTGATATAAAAGATGTATTTCCAGTTCTTTGTTTTCAGCTTCGCTTTCCTTTTTCTATTGATCTTTTTTATTTTTGTACCGATTTGTCACTGTATTTTTGAAATTTTCTCTCTGCTGTCTTTCTTTTTCAAATCCTCTTAATTTGTATATACATGGGCGAATATATCTTGTTTATTTTCAAATTTGCGCTAGATAAGCTCATGGACTTAAAAATCGGCATTTTGTTTGGGCCAATACTTCTAGTGCAGGAAAAAAGAAAAAAAGAATTGAAGAAAGAAAAATAGATCTTTGGAACTTTGTTATTGACTGATTCTAAATGATGAATATTACTTTCATCTTTTGGATTCACCCTCATGATTTTGCAGGTTCTTGCAGATAAATATGGTAATGTTGTCCACTTTGGCGAGCGTGACTGCAGTATCCAGGTACTGAATATGGCTTCTTAAACAGAGATGCAATCTGCCTCTTCTGTGAATTCTTCTCTGTTTTCTTCCTGTCTTATAGAATTAATAAGTTGTACTGAATATGGCTTCTTAAACAGAGACGAAATCAAAAACTTCTTGAAGAGGCACCCTCTCCTGCTTTGACCCCTGAATTACGTAAGGCAATGGGTGATGCAGCAGTTGCTGCAGCAGCATCCATTGGTTATATTGGTGTTGGAACAGTTGAGTTCCTTTTGGATGAAAGAGGTTCCTTCTACTTCATGGAAATGAACACTCGAATCCAGGTTAAACTCTCGTTAATGATATACTATAGACACCTGATGTGAAGGTTATCACATGTGCTAAATACTGAATAAAAATTCACAGGTAGAGCACCCAGTTACTGAAATGATTTCCTCTGTTGATTTGATTGAGGAACAAATTCGTGTTGCCATGGGAGAAAAGCTCCGTTACAAACAGGCAATTGATTCTACAAAGTATTTAATCGTTGAGCATAATGCATAATAATCGTTGTGACATTTAATTGGACTGTGATTTGCAGGAGGAAATTGTTCTTAGAGGACATTCTATTGAATGTCGTATCAATGCAGAAGATGCTTTCAAGGGATTCCGACCTGGACCAGGTACATATATGTTCATGTGCATGCATGAAAGAAATAGGATTTTCACTTTATCCTAAATACTCTTTCTGTTTTGAACAACAGGTAGAATAACAGCGTACTTGCCATCTGGAGGTCCATTTGTTAGAATGGATAGCCATGTTTATCCTGATTATGTTGTTCCTCCAAGTTATGATTCTTTACTAGGAAAGGTTTGTCAAATTTTTGGTTTCTGTTTACGTTTTTGAATGTTTCAACGTCCATGGAGCAGTTTTTATCATATCTATTAATGTTCAGGTCTTTATCTTTGAGGATACATGTTCGCATTCTTGTCATATGCATATATTTTCCTTCTTTGTTCATTAGTTGTTTGCACTTTCACAGCTGATAATGTGTCCACAAAAGTAATGCTTGCAAATATTCCTTTTCATTGCATTTAATTGGTCTAGATGAAACATTCAATTATCCTGTTTATAAAATATAGTCTTTGGTATTACTTCTTGTAGCATAAAGTCTTTCTACCTAATGGCATCACGAGCTTTTGTATTTGCATATTGAAGCAGGGAAAAAGTGTAGGGCATGTGAATCTCAACAAATTACAGTTTCATTCTTTCTTTTCACAAGCTATTAGGCATCCTTTTTTTTTTTTTTTTTTGCTCTTGCATTTGTTTAGGTATATGATTTTGCTGAAATATTTCTCCATTCCACCCTGACATCGTTGATAATTAGTATTTTTAGTACTGAACATATAATTCAAAGCTACCATGGATTTATGATTGCTGATTGTTTTGAACCTTTTGGCTTTAGCATGGTTGGCGCTGAATCTGATTATTCTGCAAATTTTGCAGCTTATAGTGTGGGCTCCAACCCGAGAAAAGGCAATTGAACGCATGAAAAGAGCACTTGAAGACACCATTATAACAGGTACATGCCCCAAAAATCTCCTGCATTTCTTGAATATTACAGTGGATGTTCGTCAAGGGTTGATTGGCATGAACCCTTGTTATATTATGCGGCTGTAGTCATAAATTCATAATATAAAACTAATCAAATGTATGATTGTGCCTGCAAGCCAATTTTTCATTTCATTGAGCATATCTCTCTCATTGTTTATCAATATTAGCAGTATCTACTGGTATGTACACTATATTGAAATCCTTTTTCTCACTGCAGGAGTTCCTACAACAATAGACTATCATAAACTTATCCTAGAAATTGAGGTAAGAATGCTATAATTTGTACATTTTACCTTTTTAGCAAGATCAATTTTTTTTGGTTTGCCTGTATTATGAATTGATTATCCCTATATTCCTTACAGGATTTCAAAAATGGCAAGGTTGACACTGCTTTCATTCCAAAGCATGAGCAGGAATTAGCAGCGGTAAGACCAAGATAATGTTCTTAGACATTTTTCTTTTCTAATCTAATCATAGTTTCCATTAATTGTGAGCCCCATTTCCTTTTGCACTCATCTTCTCTCGGGTTTTTTGCATGCACATTAGAATCAGTAATTTTTTTTTTTGTGGTATTTACTTCGCGTCTTGTTATAATAACACTAGATCAAAGAACATATTTTTAATCTAATTAACATATAATTATGAGATCAAAAGAACATGTGGTAGATCAATTAATCTTTGTACCAGTAAAAAATATTAATGTTTCTGTTTTGTTCTGAACGAATACCAATAATATAACGGCACAGAGTCAGTTTTCTCCTCTGTAATATGTGGATTTTTAACAAGATTCTGACGTTGAAAAGTGTCTCTTGGTTCTTTTTTGTTTTCTTGTGCTTGCAGCCGCAGAATATCATACGGGTCAAAGAATTGGCTGGAACAACAGCATAGGCGGATGACTAGTTCCATCCTTGTAAGAGCAATAGTTTGTTGTGGTTATTTAAGTCATTAATCAAAAACCATAGTTTTAAATGTCATATATACCACTCTTTGAATGTTGATGTTCATTTTCTTTCATTTGGAACATGTAGAATTGAATACTAGGCATACAAAATTATGAAATTTTGTTGTATGAGGTTCTTCAGCTGGTTGCTGACTTTTTGTTTACAAAGCTTAAAATAATGGTTAGATCAGGTTCATGTACAAGAGTAAGGATCAATTTGGCAATTGTCAACATGCCAGATCCACTAACCTACCTTGGTTACAGGAATTAAACCCACCATTTAAACCTAATGCACAGAGCCATCTCTTTCACTCTCCCACACCCGCAGAAAAAAAAAAATCCCTCCCTTCCCCAAATCCTCATTGACTTTGTAACTTCCAGCCTCAAAATCCCTAATTTGAAATTGGTAGATCTAGACTTCATTTTCTGTAAGTATGGATGCTGGTGATGAATTTGGTGACAGAAGTTGGAGGGAATTTGGTGAGGGAAAGGAGTTGGATGGGGGCGGGGCGGGGAGGGAACATGTGGCTGGCCATAAAATTGGAGCAGTGATGATTAAGCTAACAAGCCGAGTGACTCAGATTTTGGTGAAAGTTCGTTTTTATATCGACTTGAAAAATAAAATAAACTAAGGTCTAGCAGAACTTTCATGCTCGTCTAATAAATGAGTCGAGGTCAATCAATACTCATAAGCTCGTGAGCAGTCGAGGTCAATCAATACTCATAAGCTCGTGAGCAGGCTTATTGAGTTTGTAAGTGAGTTTAATTTAGGTATCAAGCATGTTTACAAACTTGGCTTAATATATAAATTTTAACAAAAATTTAACAAAATGACATTGTAGTGACTTATATGTTTAAGCTTATCATGCCAAGCTCAAGCTTGACTGTTTATAAATGGGCTAGCTTATGAGCTCAAACGAGTAAGCTCGAGTTTGGTTAAATCAACAAGGTGACAAATTTCTATTGGTTTATTTAGTCTCAGTGGTGGCAAATTTTCGTTACAGTTACTTTTATAGAAGTTACCAAATTTTCGTTACAGTTACTTTTATAGAAGTTACCAAAACTACTGCAAAAGCTCATTTAATTTACAGAAATACTGGAATCAAGAATCAATATTACGATTCAAGAATATTTGCATCTGAGCCATACCCAAGAACAATATGCTGCTGTTACCCATCGGCGGCGACGTTCGATTTCGCCACCCAGGGAAATGGGTAGGAGGAATATCTGGTGTTTCCTTCATTCAGTTTGAGTGTAGCATTAGGGAAATGGTAGCAGGACTATTCCTTTGTAAAAAAATTTATTTTCCTTAACGGTAATTTAAGGAAAATAAAATGAGACTATTGATAAAACTTTTAATACAGAAGAACTAAAAAATTAATTTATCATTTAACATCACAATTACACACACCACTTATTTTACTCTTACACCCACTTACACGCTTGCCCGCACTCTAATTTGCAAGACCCATGGTAGTAAACATTAGTCCACATAGATACCCTTTTTGATGAATCGTATATCCAACAAATACACATTTTACTGCATAGAGATCCAGTGGTTCAACTACACTTAGGAATATGGACATAAACAGTACAACAGAGTAACAAGATTAAGACAGGTGGTAGACTCATATAGTTATAGAGGTTTTAAGTTGAAGAATTTTAGTGGAAAGACGATTTATGAGGCATGTAGCAGCGCAACAGCTTCAGGCCTGTAATGTTTTGATACCTTAAATTCAATCATAATGGCTCGGATAATTTTAAGAAGAATCTTGTTTTTCCTTTTAGCAATCACATCTTAGCAAGAATACAAGTGCCACAGGAAAATTAACTACTATCAAAAAATTTCGGAAACAGGAGTTTAAGATACCCTACAGATGGATGACCCAGTCGTCAGTTCCACAGTCAAGCCTGTCTTTCAATCGTCTATGAGCAAGCATTGCAGTACCTTGTTGGTTCATTTCGTCAACATAGTACAGTCCATTTTGTTCAGTATCACGCCCAATAATCCTTCCTGTCTAAATGTCTTGTATAACACAAAAATTAGAAAACATTAGCACTGTACAATTTAGCTTAGTTATATGACTTATAGACAATAATTTATGTGACAAAGCAGGAACATAGAGGAAATTTTTTAATTTAAGTGAAGGTAACACATCAATCTTCCTTGCCAAGAAAGTTGTCGCGATTCTTGAATCGCAATAAAGTTTCCTTCAACTGATCTTTAATAAAACCTTGCAGAAGGAAACACATTTGGCATGAATTGCTGACATGAACATCGTAGAAACAATCAAAGCATTTAAAACATTACAGAACTACCTAGTTCGTCGCAAATACAACATTTATAGCTATAAGTAAACCAGAAGGACATGAAAATGAAAAGCAAAAAGTGATTATGTTCTCTGTTGTAATGAACAATCGGAAAATACCCGTTGTTCAAGTTGGTTTGGAAGAGACAATCATAACTATCTTCAAGAAAAGATCGGCAGCACGGTGCAATCTATTTTTTTGTTCGACTTTGTCTGCAATTTTATCTTTGACTCTTTCTGCCATAGCTAGTAGCTTGATCAAGTTTTGGCTGTGCCTGTACTAGTTTTGGCTATGGTTGTGCAAAATGAGTGCAAAAATGTGCTTATCATGTAGTGGTTAAGTAGACTCTACACACGGGTAAACACGGAAACCATAGCATCGATTGGAATTTTAAACCCTTGAAAGTTCCGTTTCCCTCCCTTTCATCCATAAACAAATCGCAATGTTTGGAGTGAACCATTAGTACAAAAACATCTATTTGCGTCACATTTTTAAGTTTCACTTGTGTTAATTTTAGTGCGACTCATTTGTTAGGGATGTAAATATGACTAAAATCATTTGCATTTGCTGCAGAAACAACGCAAAATGAAAGATATTTGTGTTGGCATTGAGTAAAGCGCAATGCAAATACACATAATTAGGTATAAGAATATGTGCATATTTGCATCGCCTAAAAGCTTATGCGCGACATAAATACACATAAGAATTTTTCTCATTTACGTCAGCTATAAGTTTACGCATTTTTTAAATTGTGTCGGTTGATACAACATAGCCACCACAAAGACTAAAATTAAAGCGTCTCGCCCTTATTTGTTTTACTTATCCAAACAAACGATAAAAATAGACATTTTTTACTAGTTTAATTTTATTTTTTTTAATTAACCACGAGATATTCTAGATAGATAGTGACTATGTGTAGCACCTTTAAACTATAGCAACCTCCAGACTAATTTTCATTTAAATTGAGTAGGTTTATTTTAGGAGGTAAAACTCTGGACCCATATTTTAAAACACTGCGTACATAAATAAATGAGTTTGAATGAACGAACTCACTTCAACCAATAACTCCCATTTGTTTTAGCCTTTCTTACACTAATTTATAACAATTCAAATCTGAACACATTGAATTAATACATGACTGGAACTTATAGACTTATCTAATTAGTCAACTGGTTTTAATAAATTTTATTGTTTATTATTTTATTTTAGAAAAAATCAAGTCTCTAAATTTCAATAGGGTACGGATCCTATCAAAAAATTAAAAATAAAAATAAATATACTATTTATACAATTTTTCAATATTATTAATATTTAGTAAAAATAAACTTAAAAATATGTTATTTTCTTATCTTTCCCTTACATTAAAAGTAGTAATATTAACTAGAAAATGTCTAACGTAGTCACAATTTTATATCATATCTAATTAAATAGCTGACTGTAAAATGTTAAATTAGCTAATTTTAATGATTATGCCCTTAAATGCCTCTTAATGGCCAACCAATTTCTATGAAAATACAAATTGATATGCCTATACATAAAAGTCACTTATAAGTTTTGCAAAACCCAATTAAATGTCATTTAATTTATTTTTTCTTGATAATTAATAACACTTTATTTGAAATTGACTGAAAATATTTTTTTATAAATTAAATAATACAAAGTTTTAATCAATTTTAGCCAGGTTTACAACTGGGGCATATAAGAAGCAAAATTCAATGAAAATAGTCCTATGTGTACGATTATTTTCACACAAAACAAAAAATATATATATATTTAACATTCTTGAAATATTATATTTGAAGTTGATTTGACCACGGTTCAAGAACCTTCGTATACAATTCTGAAACCTCCGATTTACAGTTCAAATAAAGTCGAAATGTTAACCATACTGATGAAAGAAGTTGAGAGAGAAGAGCACGATGATGATAATAGTAGAGAAAGCAGAGAAAATATGTGCGAGTTCATGGAAATAAAATTCGCCTAAAAATCTTATTTTCACGTATATTCTAAAACTAGCTATTTAGTGACAGTTTATGATTGTTGGGAGGACATTTCGATTATGAAATCAATTCCTTGAGATCTAAATTTGATATACTTTAACTCTGTTATGGATCGGTTTAAATCGGAACAGAATCGATAAAGAAAATAAAAAACACAAAACACCAGTTTTACTTGGTTCACCTTACACAGAGTAAGGCTACGTCCAAGGAGGAATCACCACAGTATTGAACCCTTTATTAAGAA
>CANUEY010165093.1:0-25213 GCA_948099555.1 Croton setiger | reverse complement strand
CTATCTATCTATCTATCTATCTATCTATCTATCTATCTATCTATCTATCTATCTATCTATCTATCTATCTATCTATCTATCTATCTATCTATCTATCTATCTATCTATCTATCTATCTATCTATCCATCTATCCATCTATCTATCCATCCATCCATCCATCCATCCATCCATCCATCCATCCATTCATCCATCAAGCACAATCAAATTTTGCTCACTTTCAATCAAAACCTAAAGATTAAGTAGATGTTGGTAACTTTAACTTAAATCAAGAGCATTTCAATCAATAAACTGATACACACATAATGAAATCAATAAACAAAAACTAATTATAATTAATGTACTACCAATACATTGGAAAAAGAAGTTAATAAGAACAATAAGCTACTAGTAACGACAAAAACAAGAACCAAACACATAAAAAAAAGCATTTAAATAAAGTAAACCTAAACAGAACAAAACCTTAGTCGCATAGTGAGACTAAACTTAAGAGAAGAAAATCAACCTGTGTCAACTTCCCAGCCTTTATATTTAGCATCCTTTTCTAACTACCCCACTGCAAGCATATCTAGTAGATCACGATGATGAAGAATGATGATGGTGATTGATGATGATATTAATAAATGACTAGATATGATTGCAGATAAACAATCATAATGATGATTATTAGAAATATTAGTATAAGAGATAATATAGGAGATATTAGTATAAGAGTTTTATTGAATTTGTATTTGGTACCTACTATAAATAGGAGTGCTTGGTGGTAAATTAAAATTGAGAGATGTATTATACAGAAATGAAAATTTGATATGGTATTAGAGGAAAGTTTGCTCCTCTCTCCACTGACTTAACTCTTTTATTCGGTTCTCCTTTTCCCGCAAGCAGATTTAGATTTTCATTTTCTTCCACTTTCTCAGTAAACAAACGTCTTCTTTCTTTGATTTCCATGCTATTTCCGTTATTGTTCTTCAGGTTCTTCAATATTCAATTTATAATCTTCGGTTTATGGTTTAAGTTTCAGGTTTTTTTTTTTAATTCTTCTCTCTCAACTTCTTCTTTTAATTCGATTCAGTTGCTTTAATTCTTCAATTCCTGATTTCTGATGATGACTTCTTTTCAATGTTGATGATGATTTCTTCTATAATTGCTTTTTCAATTTGATTTTGATCAATTTTATTGAATTTTTTAGATTTATATTGAATTCTAGGGTTTCATTCCGTTATTTCTTCTGTCAATTTATTTTTCAGTTAATTCATTGATTTTTGATTAATTTTTCATGATATTCTGATGATGATTTCTGTTTTAATCTCAATTCTCTCTTCAATCTCTGAATAATTCTTCAATTTTATACTTCCTTTTTTATTCCCCTCTTTTTGTTCCGAGACTGAATTTTCAGCTCTCAATCATCTTTCTCCCTCTTGAATAATTTTGTTAATTTTCGTTTTGTTTTTGGCTTTCTCTTTTCTCTTCAGTTTTCTTCATTATCTTCTTTTCGAGCCTGTCAAATTTCAGGTGTCAGTCCTTTCTTATTCCTCTCAAATAATTCTATGTTTTCTCTCTCAGAATTGAACTCCTCAATCGTCTTGCAATTTGCTTTATTAGTTTCTATTTGCAATTTCTTTATATTTCATTTTCTTCTTTTGTTCTGAGAATTCTAGTCTAAATCCTGTTTGCAAAGAATTTATTACTCTTGTTGTAAATACATATTGATTATTTTAAGAGCTAAATTCAATAATGAGATCAAGCTTCAAGTTCCTTAAATTGGTTGAATGAATCGTTTCAAGGAATTTAAGCTCCAATTCTTGCTTTGAGCCTTGTTCTGAATCTTTCTTGAAGATTCTGCTATAGATAAAGAATACATATAGAAAGATCAATAGAGTTATAGCAGAGTTATTATGGCTAGAGCTTGTTTGGCTTGATTGATTGGTGGATAGGAAATTAAGATCCAATTGTTTATGGATCCAGAGACCTTCCATTTAATGGGCATATACTATGCACTTGACTATTGGAAGTGGTTTGCTGGGAACTTGGCATCTAGTGGAGCAGCTGGTGCTTCTTCTCTTCTATTTGTCTACTCATTAGATTATGCTCATACATGTTTGGTCAATGATGCCAAGCATGCTAAAAAGGATGGTGAGAGGCAATTAAATAGATTGATTGATGTTTATAGGAAAACAATCAAATCTGATGGTATTGCTGGACTATATCGCGGTTTCAACATATCTTGTGTTGGAATCATTGTGTACTGTGATCTCTACTTTGGAATGTATGATTCTCTTAAACCTGTGGTTCTGGTCGGTAATGTACAAGATATTCTCTTTGCTAGTTTCTTTCTAGGATAGGGAATCACAATTGGTGCTGGATTGAACTCTTACCCCATTGATACAGTCTGTAGAAGGATGATGATGATCTCTGGAGAAGCTGTGAAGTACAAGAGTTCAATGCTTGCATTCTCGCAAATTATCAAGAATGAAGGTGCAAAATCCCTCTTCAAAGGAGCTGGTGCAAATATTCTACGTGTTGTGGCAGGGGCTGGTGTGCTCGCTGGTTATGAAAAATTTCAGCTTATTATATTTGGCAAGAAGTACAGATCTGGTGGAGGCGACTAATGCTTTTATGGGTAATGATCACTTTGAAGAGCAAAGATGGTTATGCTTGGCTTTTCTAGCAACCCTGCATATCCTCATCCATCAAATGACAGCAGTTACTTACTAATGCACGGAGGTATTTCACATCTCAATGCAAATGGCCTCAAGTATAGAATCTAGCAGTTTAAGCATGTACCTGGCAGCAGTCCCAAATCAATCCAGATCTAATCTTCCATGGATGACATTTTATCATAAAATGATAGTTTGCTTATGTTTTCTGCTTTTATTATTGTTTTACAAGTTTTCTTTGTTTGTTTAGCATTAATATTTTGTTTCTCATATGATCTTCAAGTTCGAACATTAGTATGTTCAACTTGAAGGGGGCTATTAGAAATATTAGTATAAGAGATAGTATAGGAGTTTTATTGTAATTTATATTTGATAACTTCTATAAATAAGAATGCTTGGTGGTAAATAAAAATTGAGAGATGTATTATACAGAAATGAAAATTTTATAAGGATGGTGATTAATGATAATATTAACAAATTTCTGGTGGATGATACTTGAATGTTGATACTGATATTGTAGATTGAATGATGTTGTGTTCAAAAAAATGTAAATTTTTGCAATTCTTTATTTAGGTACTCATTTGGACTGGAAATAAGTTTGATTAGCCGGTACCAAATTGGTTCTAGTTTAATCACAAAAAGGGTAAAAAAAGTGAAAACTAATACGAATGCTCAAAATTTGTATCCTTGCGGCATATGAAAATAAATTGCAATTTTATTGATATTTTATTTCTTTGGCATTATATAATTATATATGCTATATTTTAATTGTTAAATGTGTTAATTTAAATTTATTTAATACTCTTATTAGGAGTGTTTGGTTTAATTGTTTCACACAACTGATAAATTCAAACAGTTAGCGTTTAGATATTTGATAAATTTTAAAAAATCAGTCAACAATTAAGAATTTAAAAAAATGTTGTTCCAACAAATTCCTATCGAATAGTTTTTGCAATTTAGTTGATAATTGATTAATACTAAAATTATATTAACTTTATTAAAATAATATGAAATTAAATTATTTTTAAAATTATTATTAAATAATATTTTTTTGAATTATTAATATTATAAATAATATTTATAATTTAATTAAAAAATTATTTACATAATATATTAAATATTAAAAATATAACAAAAATTAATATTTAATATATAATTATAATTATAATTTTTTTTAATTTCACATTATAACCACAACCATTACTCAATTATACTAAATACTGATCCGAATTAGTTGTCTGTTATCTGTTGCTAGCTATTGACTATTAATAATTGCTATGAGCTACCTGTTGGTACGAACAGTTAAACTAAACTGAACATTAATCATTTTATATATTAAAATGATAGCTCTTCTCTATTAATTATTTGCAACAGTTACAACTACTTGGAACTAATGAACCTAGCCCCTAATACATGTAATGGAAAAACTATAGATATTAGGTTATCTATTTTTGAAAAGATAGCTACTAAATTTTGTAAAATTTCAGATTTTCTCTTAAAATATTAAGAAGAAAAATAGAATGATGGCAGTCAATCAAGCTTAGAAAGAACAAATCATAAAAAAATTAGCAATTTTTGCTAATATTATGGGTCATCCACGTTCTAAAAAGTTGTTGGACGGAATCTAATTAAACTCTCTTCATTTTTCTTTAACTAACCATAATTTCTTGATTAGTATTCTCTAGAAAAAAGAAATTCTTGATTAGGAATAAATATCTGGCTTCATTATTAAATATTGTGTTGATTACTTTCTTAATTAATTAAAAAGAAAAGCACTAACATGGTGTGGAAGGCAAGATGAATCTATCCATAGTGAATATATATATTTAAAATGCATTTAAATTGTATTATTTCCGTAAAAAAATAAGTGTCTTATTATATTTTTCTAAATAGGCCATTGTTATATATTTTGTTTTGCTATATTAATTTCTGGTTGTTTGTTTGAATTATGTATTTAATTATTAAAATAAAGAGATTATTTTATTTGGAGATTTAAAAATAAAAAAGTCAAATAAGGAAAAAGAAAAGCATAGAGAAGCAGAGTGGGCATATTTATAATGGCAGCATCAGTTCTGTTTGCTGCATATTTCATTATTAATTCCATCAGGCAGAAAATCTCAGTAGTTAAAATCTGAAGATGCTTTGATTTAGTGGATAAGGAATATTGAGTCTTCCAACTAACATATTACAGCACACATTATATGTGTCCGACCCACACATCTCAGATCAAGATTAAAAACAAAATATACGATTAAAATTACAGTGAAAAGATTGGATTCCCTCCGACTATTAGAATTTAAGAGTCATGGATCATGTAATTGAATAAAAAATTAAATATTACATGTGAAAAAAAAAAAAAGAATTGTTTGATTAAAATTAAAGAATTTAATCAAATAATTACTTTTGATTTTAAAATATAAACTAAAATTGTTAATAAACTCATACTTCAATCTGTATTATTTGATCCAATTATTTACTAAAAAAAAAAAATAATCCATTATGGAGACAATTCATGTATTTTCTTATTCTACTCTCATTGATAATAAATAATAATTATATTTTTTTAAAGAAATAGAAGATAATTATTTAAGTAAGACATAAGAGTAAATAATTTTATCTATAGAAAAAAAATAGAAGCTTCCATAATATTTTTCCAAAATGGAAAATGTGACTAATTATCTGGAGACAAGGAGTAAAATATATATCAATTAATTCAATAAAAATACTAAACTTCTTTTAAAATTATTTATATTTAATGTTTTTATAATAACAAAAATAATAATAATAATAATAATAATAATAATAATAATAATAATAATAATAATAATAATAATAATAATAATAATAATAATAATAATAATATTATTATTATTATTATTATTATTATTATTATTATTATTATTATTTCATATATTTTTAATTAATGATGATATATTATTTAAATATAATCGAAATGAAAAAAAATATTAAAATAATAAATTCAGTAAATATTAGTAAAATAATTTTCTATTCTATATTTGTAAATTAATAATGATATATTATTTGAATATAACCAATATAAAGAAAGAATAATAAAATTATCAATTCAGAAAATATTAGTAAAACAATTTTTTAATATGAAAATTGTAATTTTACATAAGTATTAGAGTATTTTGTAATTTTACATAAGTATTAGAATATTTTGTAACATTTTAAATGACTTTTTATTATATGTTGCATGATAATTTAAAATTTTTCTTTAAATAAAAAATATAAGAAAATTTTTAATTGTAATTGCGTGTGACGGGTTTAAACTTTAAAATAAAAATAATAAAATTATAAAATATTTGAATTAATGTAAAGTTTAGTTTTATAATTTTTGATGATAGTTTTCTGTGTAATTTGCTTAACCAGTATCTATATAATACATATAACATATTTTAGAAAAAAAAATTGAATAAAAAATTAAATATTACATTAAAAAAAAGAATTTTTTGATTAAAATTAAATCATTTAAAAAATAATTAATTTTGATTAAAATATAAATTAAAAATATTAATAAACTCATACTTTATTCTATACCATTTTATCCAATTATTTACTAAAAAAAAGTCATTATAGAGCGAATTCTTGTATTTTCTTATTCTACCTTCATTTATAATAAATGATAAGTATATTTTTTTTAAAGAAATAGAAGATAATTATTTAAGTAAGACATAAGAATAAATAATTTTAACTATAGACAAAAATAGAAACTTCCTTAATATTTTTCCAAAATGAAAAATATGAATAATTATAAGGGACTGGGGAGTAAAATATATATCAATTAATTCAATAAAAATAGTAAACTTCTTTTAAAATTATTTATATTTAATTTAATAATAATAATAATAATAATAATAATAATAATAATAATAATAATAATAATAATAATAATAATAATAATAATAATAATAATAATAATAATAATAATAATAATAATATTACAATAATAAATTTAGTAAATATTAGTAAAATAATTTTATAATCTACATTTGTAATTAATAATGATGTATCATTTGAATATAACCAATATGAAGAAAGAATATTAAAATAATAAATTCAGTAAATATTAGTAAAACAATTTTTTAATATGAAGATTGTAATTTTAAATATGTATTAGAGTATTTTGTGAGATTTTAAATGACTTTCCATTATATTATATGTTGTATTGATTGGATAGTTTGAACTTTTTCTTTAAATAAACAATATAATAATTTTTTTAATTGTAATTGCGTGTGTGATGGGTTTAAACTTTAAAATAAAAATAATAAAAATATAAAATATTTGAATTAATGTAAAGTTTAGTTTATATTTTTATAAAAAATTAAATTTTCTATAATAACAAATGTAGTTACATAAAACGTGTATGAAAACAAATGATTTGTGTAATGCACGAAAATAAAAAATAAATTAAAATTAAAAGAAAAAGATTAAGATAATTTGAACTCCAACGAACAACCAAAAGGAATGGTTGCAGATTGGGTGGTGGCGACTTGGACGGAGGAGGACTAGCGAGCAAAATCCCCCTTGTTTTGAGCTTCAACGTCAAAATGCAGTGAAGAAATAAGATAATCGCAATCAAAGAAAATAAAATATAATTTGAATACTTAATTAAGAAAAGAGAAAAAGTATACTTTTATGTTACATTTAGTATATTTTTAGAAAAAATATACTATTTACCAGAATGAAGTTTGAAAATATGCCATTAGCTATAAGTTTACTTAAAATATTTAATGTGTAATCATTTATTTTAAAAATATATTATGTTGAAATACAAAAAATTATAGATTGATGATAGTAAACTAGTACGGAGATTAATAAAATATATAAATAACTATAGGTATTTACATAACGTGACTCCTCTCATCTTCTCACCTTTCAACTTGGGTTGGTAATTGGGCTTATGCCTAGATTAATTTACAGAATTTTCCAAGCTTTACCTCCATTATTAGTCAACTTTTTAAGTCTTCCGAACACCATAACCACCATGAGAATAATCTTTCCTTCATCACTCCATTTCCCTACAAATCCATACCATTTATCCATGCAATTTGGGTCAGGGTGCAGTTGTCTTTTGCAGCTGTATCCTGTCGTAAACCCGACATTTCCATATGCACTGCAACCCCAATAAGTTTATTTAAATTAAATGCATATTTTTAAACGCTAATAAAAAGTTAGTTAAAAAGGAATGAAATGAACTTATTAATGTTTACCTTATGACTTCTAACACAATATTCAATGCGTTGAAATTAAGAGGATCTTCTTTCATCTTTTTTCTTTCTGTAATACAAATGAGGATTATAAAGACCACCAAATACGATAACTGTGAGAACATTAAATTCTCCATAAGCTTTGGTCTCTTTTTCGAACCATCTTCATGTATTTTTTTATTATCACTTGCTGGAATGAAACACGTATATGGAGGAAGGTACCTGGAAAATTAGTAAAACATATACTATAATAATTTCGAAATAATTATTGAAGACTAAATAAATTATAATAATAGTGCTTTAAAAAATTATGAGCCGGTCGAATTGAAACTACTATATTAATTAATTAATTCAACGGAAATTACACTATTATACCTCATAGCTCCACCTTAGATACACGTGGATTATAATTAACTTAAGACCTAGTTCCTTAAACTGACACCTTGCACCTCCCGAAATTCATCATCTTCTTCCTTTTTTTTTTTCTAAAACATATTCATCATCCTCTTCTCTTCATTAAAAACAAAAATCATCTATAACATTTTAATATAGTTTGCTCATGTCGATAAATGATTGTTAGTTTCTGCATGTAAGATTAAAGGTTTTGAATTCGAGTTGTACTGATTTTATTATTAACATAAATTTTAGATACTTTTAAAGAGAAGAACTACTTATATTATGTAGCTCTAATATTAATCATTAGTAAACTTATCCATATCCAAAAAAATATATATATAGTTTAATAACAATTAGTAAATTTTTAATTGATCGAGTTGAAATATATATTATTAATTAGAAAATTCTAATTAAACAAAACATAATATATTTGAAAAAAATAAAAGAAACATAAAAATTGTTAGCTTTTCAATAATGGAAGTTAATTAAAAATTGTCTTGAACTGAGAATCTTGGTCAAACAGGAATTAATTAGTTAATATACTAAAATTATAGTGGATTAAAGATTAGTATAACACTAATTTTAAATTTTAGTGAGCAGTCTTATATTGTATTTAGTTGATGTGAAATTCTAATAAGTGAAATAAAAAAGTTTGTATTATTGAAGTCAAAATATACTAATAAAACTATAAATGACACAAACGGCAGGCCTATACATAGAAATCCAAATGTATAATTTATTGTAAAAAAAAAGGAAAAAAAGTTTAATATGTGACTGATTAAAGCAATTATTGAGTCCAATAATGAAGTTATTTATTACTGCTGACAACTCAAAATATTAATTAATAGTAATTCTAATAGAAATTTATCAACTACTACTTCCAAATAGTTTGGAAAATTAAGTTTGAAATTTCAATTTTATACTAATCCTAAAAATGTCACCTTTAAAAGTTAATAAAGCAACATTAATTTGAGTTTTCTAAGTCTGTACTAGTCTAATTAAAAATAATGAATGATATAGATTAAATTAAATATTTATCATAATAATTAATTTTTTTATTGATATATATTTGGCCACAAATAATGCATATATGCTTCAGATAAGAAGTGGGTATGGCCACACCAA
This sequence comes from Croton setiger, assembly GCA_948099555.1. NCBI lineage: Eukaryota > Viridiplantae > Streptophyta > Magnoliopsida > Malpighiales > Euphorbiaceae > Croton > Croton setiger. The sequence goes on along the minus strand of CANUEY010165093.1, from coordinate 15,806 downwards.
ATGGGGTGTGTGGGGTAGGCAGGTGAATGATTTCATTATTTTAATGTTCAAAACACTATGATATATAGAAATATATAATAGATGCTCGCAAATAAACAGTGGCACCAACTCTCACATGTTTCCAATTTCTTATCTTCGATAATTAATTTTTTTAATTAAACTATATAATGGCCATTATTAACGTTTAATACCATTTAAGTAATAGTTTGATTGCTTGAATTATTTTTCATAAAATAATAAACATTAAACGTTAAGTATTGACTATTTTAATTTCTAGAATCTAAATAAAACTAAAAAATTTGATATTTTATTATTCAATGGTTTATGAAATTTTATTAAAGATTTTACTCATTTTTTTATTTATTTTTTTTTCAGAATGAAAATTTCTCTACATAAATTTATACAAATTGAACACTAAAATTTAAAATTTTTCTATAAGTAAATTGTTTGGAGGATGCATTTTATTAGAAAGATGCAAGATGAACTAGGTTTTTTAAAACTGTTAGTACATTAATTGTATGTCTGCCTCCCAGATGGAAAATATTACTGTTTTAATTGCTTTTTGTGTCTTATGTACATAATAATAATAATTTGGATATTTATTTTTTATATAAATGAGGCCAATTTCACAGGCGTTATTAATATACAAAATTAAATTATTTTTTTATGAAATTAAAAATAAAATTATATGCACTAAAATCTATATATACTGTAAATTATTTAAAGTTTTCAGTTAACTTATAATTAAGTTATTAATATTTTCTTTTCAGTGAACAAAGTTGTCAAATGACCTATTAATATTATCTTATGAATTACTTACCTATTCCGGTATATGAGATTTTAAGAATTTGAAGCAGAATAAGAAATTAGAAAGAAAGAGAGAGGAAGAGGGAGAAAAGAAAACTAACATCATGAAGATGAATAGCACAAGTATGGCTGGAGACAGAACTGAGATATCCAAAATAGTTTCACCTGTATGTCTTGAATTTGTTACTTCAAACATAACTCCCACTATTTTCTGAAATATATTCATCCCTCCCAATACATCTGAATTCCATTCCAATGCACCAAACAATATAAACTGAACCCCTACAAACCCCAAAACAGTAGCCACTAAAAGTGAGCAATGCAGGCTTGGTAACCAATGATGATATCCAATTTTCTCCCCACTACTTTTCAATAAGTAATTGGAGAAATCTTGTTTCTTCAATAATTTTCCCAACAACCAAACAGAAAGTCTCAAGCAAGAAGGAAATAATGTGTTTCCTAATAGAATTTGAGGGATTAAAATTAAAAGTAAAGCTGAATTCTTGCTAAAGACAACCATATTTTCATTTGTGGGTATGAACCCACAATTTGAAAATGTTGAAACTATGGTAAAAAATGAAAATGTACCAATATTTAGTCCTTTGGTTTGAAGAACATTCCTTGCACTTGAAACAAAGGCTACGTATACCAAAACTAATAAAACTCCTACAACATGAAAAAATAAAAGATAACCCAAAACTACAAAACCCAAAAATCTAATTGAATTGTACTCTAACATTTTACTGTCAAAAGAATGTATTTCAGACATAGTATTTTTTTGGGTTTCAGGATGTATAATTGTCATACCCATTTCTTGATCACACCCAATTCTACAAGTTTGACAATTTGCTAAATTTATCCCATCATTATTTCGAGGCAACTTTTTGGTTTTAAATGTTCTAAAAAGAAGACCCAACATAGAAGTGAAAACTTCTCCTCCTATAAACATTAAAACAGTTAAAATGATGAGTTGGGTGTTGGAGAAAACCTCCATTTCAACAGTGGACATGCTTGACACTGTAACAGCTGAAACAGAAGTGAAGAAAGTATCCAAATTTCTGGGAGAAGAAGAAGGGATTCTTGGCTTTGAAGCCTTTAAAAACCCAAAACCCAGAAAGGAAAGAGACGCAAAATAACATAATTGAATCCAAAATGGATTCATTCTATAAAAAATGGACCTGAAGCTAGAGCATGCCATTAAAAACATACTACTACAAACTGCGTAAAATTTTTTACCAAAATAGAGAGAAAAGTTAAACATATCTTTTTTTCTCAAAAGAAAGAAAATGAGTTGGAGTGAGGTCTAGTTTGGCGTGCGAGGGTATAAATAAGGGAAATTTCCTAAGAGGAATATGCTATCCTGTAAAAGTGATTGTCGAATAAGAAAATTGTAGAGAGACTATTAAACAGTCACTTTTAGAGGTTTGTTTTGAATAATTTGTGATAAATTATGCATTTAGGACATAATCCGTAGTTGTTTATCTTGCAGCCCAATCAAGTACTACGAACCTTAATAATGCAAATAAACAAATAAATTGCTGGGTTCTGAATTTTGTATATTATAGTTGGAATACTTTTAAAAATTGGGTCAGCAGCTGATTTGTCCAAAATATTCGCACTACTTCTCTTGCCATACAATACCTTTTCTGAGTTAGAAAATAAGTAAACTGTGTGTTTATTTTACCCAAATTTTAAAAACAGGATCCTTCTTTTTCTTCATTCCAGAACGATTTCTGCTTCTTCTCCATTTTCATCTCAAAAAAATTTCTTTTTCTCATACCAGTTTCTTCTTTGTTCACCATAGACGCTAGGTAATTCGCACCATCAAGATTTGCGCATCATTGAGCTATTTAACCTATTAGAGATACAGAAGGATAAATTTGTTTCAAATTATCCTTATAATTCTGTTCATATTACAAATCAGAACTAAAATCGCATTTTATAATATTTCGATTTTAGTTTTGATTCTTTTAGACAATTTCTTTATCACTTCCGGTCGGAGCAGAATTCTAAAATCATATGCACCCACTACAAATTTTTATTTTTATTTTTTATAAAAAAAAAACCCAACTATATAATACTCTTCAACTGATTGAACAAATAAAAAATAAATAATAAGTTTATGGTCATTCAATAAGTGGGGATGCTTGTTCATCATTAAATCATCTTAAAGTTGAATATTTAAGTTGGTTTGATAAACCTTAAAAAAGGCTATTATTAAGCGTTTACTTAGGATATAAGAGCGGTGATATGTAGACACCTTATATTTTAAAACAACATTAAAACAAATGCTAAAGTAATTAAATGCTGAGCTTACTAATTTTCGTGACTTGAAGTATACGCGTCCATGAGCCGGTTAGGCCTAAAAAATAGCGGTTTTGGCCTGTCGGTTAACCAGAACCGGTCCTGCCTCAAACTGTAACTACTAAGTCCAGACTGGAACGATTGAAGTGGCGGACCGATTCAGATTCAACTATTTTGTGGACGTGGCCTACTATGAATTGAAACTGGTCTTGTACTGCCCAAGTAACACGCCGGTTAACCGACAAAAAATAAAAAAAAAAACTTGCTAAACTGGTGGTTCAAGTATCCTTAAACTGTTCGAAAACCGACCTACTAATAACCATTCATTGAACTGTGAACCACTAGTTAACCGGCCTGTTGTTAAACCGCCGATTACCGGTTCGGTTCTGATCCCCACTTTAAATTAACCGTGGCCTACCGGGCTGCAGCTCAAACCCTACTCGGCCTGGTCCTTCTCCATGTCAAGAGTCATCAACAAAAGGGATCTCAATTTTAGCTTTGTAAATTTTTTTACCTTTACCTTGATTAGAGGAGAGACCAAGTTTCACCGCATATTCATAAATAAAATTAATTTTTTTAATATAAAAGAAGTCATTAAGAGATTTCAAGTAATATTGTAGGTTACACAGAACAAAATATTCATATTTTGAACACTATATTAAATTGATACTAACAATGTAATTCGCAAAAATCAACTAATATTATACTATATTTTTCTTCTGTTCAATTTTTCAACTAACATTCGTATTACAAAATCGTGTCTAAACAGTTGGACCTAGTATATTATATAATATAATAAATTCATATTTTGAGTGATTTAGCTGTAGAATTTGACAAGAGGTCCAAAATTACCGAATTGACTGTGATATGAAATGAATTTTATATGATTGATAATTAAATTATAAAATATTTTTTAATAATTAAGTCCACAATTTTTATTATTCTAAAATATATCAATAATTTTAATATCTAATTTTTTTATCTCCAATTTGAATTTTTTGGAATTTGATCTCCATTATGATATTTAAAAAAAAAATCATATTAAATAAATAAATTCTATATATTACACATTTAATTAAAATATATAATTTTTTTTTTGTAAAATAATTAAAATTAAGATACATAAAATTTTGATAATAATTATTTATATAATTATTTGAATGGAGAAAAATCAAACTTTGATTAATATTATAAATAAAATAAAATATTCAATTTCAAGTGCAGAATATTGTAGATTTGAAATAAAAATAATTAATCGAAAATAGAAATCAAATAATGATTAATGTTGGGACGTAGTTTGAAGTCGAAGCGCACAACTAAGCTAAGTGTAAGTATTTGTAAAGTCCACTTAACCCAAGAGTGGCTACATCTATGGATATTTGATAATTTGAAAAATAAAAATGTGGTGATAAGGCTTTGAAGTTAAGTAAGCAGATTATGGTGTTTCCAATTATTTCATTTCTTAGTCAAATTGTATTCTATTATTATTAAACTCTTCATTTCACTCCTATAATCACATGCCTTACCAAGTCAAACTGCTTGGGTTCGTTTGGAAGTAGTATCACATTTTGTAAAAACTAAAACACCATCTGTTGGAGCAGTTTGGGATTTCCATTTCCAATTGTTTTGGTCTAAGTATTGCTAATTTTAATCCCTTCCAACTTTTCTTTGCTTTACTCAAACTTACCTAAATTTCGACTTTAATTGATTTTTTTATTTTTAATATAGAGAAGATCATTAACCGATCGGATAACAGTGTGAACGTAAATATCCCTTTTTTGAGCATATGCTAACAGTGTGAATGACAGAAATTGAAATCAATGCCTCCATATTCTACCATTTTCATGAAATAAAATGATCAATCAAGTCACACCTTATAAAACTAATTTTTCCAAGCAACTAAATAATTAAAATACCTAAAATGAACTTTCAATTTAGGATAAGTTAAACAAGTTTTAAAATTTTTAAGGCTAAATGTTTAATTTACCCCTGAACATGTAGATGATATTCAATTTGCTCTATTTTTTTTTTTTTCAATTTGCTCGTCTAAACTTGGACAAAACAATCAATTATAGAGTTAATAATGTCCTTTGTTGTATTTAAATTATATTTATTTTTTAATAAAAAAAACACCAAATTTTTATTTAGAGGAAACATAAGCATTAATTAAAATGAGTTTAATTTTCCAAAAAAAAAAAATTTAAAAATTATTATTTGGTTACTGAGTTTCAAAATTTTGAAAACTGTTATTATTAATCTAAACTACAGTCTCAAATTAAAATAAATAAATTGAATTGTTATATGTATATTAAAAATTATATAAAAATTTTATTCATGTTATAAAAGAAATCGATTATTTATATATAATAGTCTCCGCTTAGATATAGAAAAATATTAAATTTTGTTCCATATCTCGAAATGTCCACAAATTAGCGAATTTAAATTAGTTTCGACCGTTCAACATACGAAAAATAAAATATTACTATACACATTTAATTTAAACTATTTAATAATTTAAATTAACTGATTTGTGCAAATTTAGGTGCAAATTGAATATAATTTCAATTTTTAATAATTGAGAACGTTTTGAATTCACCCTATTACCTAGGAAAGAAAATTGACATGTGAATTTTCTAACGTGTTTAATCAAATCACAAGAGAGAAAATTTATTTATTTATTTATTTTTTCAAAAATCATTCTAATAAATTGGAGTTGTTAGATATTCTTTTAGATCAAATTCAAAGATCAAAAAATTCACCCATGTTCAATTTTTCTTATTCTGCCTCTGACAATGACATATAGTTTACAATATGTTGACAACATTCAACAATAGATTGACAACGCTTAGTTTTATAAAATTTTGCATATGTCATCCAAGTTTACAATAAATTTATCAATCACTTATGATTGCTGGATTGTCTGCTTGTTAAAATAAAATACAAAGGCAGTTTAAAATAAGTTTATAATGCATAACAAAAAATTGGCCACACCGTTTTGAATGAGAGAAAGAAGTGAGGAATTCTGTTTTGGACTCCGACTTTCCCACTCCAATCGTTGACAAAAAATTGACCACTTATTCTGCATGTTCCCGTCCTCCAGAAATTTCTTCATTTATATATATATATATTAAATGACCATTTTATATAATGTTTTCCCATATTATCTTTATTTAAATCACCTAGAAAATTGAAATACTTTATTTTTAAAACTATCAAGGTAATTTTATCTATTATTTTCATATTATAGAATTATTATTAAAAGAACAATAAATATTTTCTTAATAAGTTTGAAAAAAGAGAAAATACCACTTAGAATAGATTAATATTTGCTGAGATATATAAAGAGGCTTATACTTATAATGATAAGTGGACTTATATTTATAATATTGTATATATCATACTACAAGCACTATACAACCAGTTCATCAAGCACAACTGTTGATTATTTCCACTGTTTTTTGAGGAAAATCTTGGAAACCTGTTTATTTTTAGGGGAATCTACTCAATAGCCAATGCAAAGAATACTACTTTTCCGTAATTTAAAATTTTTCACCAACTGGGTTTTTCTTAAAAGACCTTATTAATTAGGTTAATGAAAGGGATGCGTTTGGTCTCTGGGTAAGGTAAGGTGTTCAAAACGAAGTTTCATCTTTTTCCCTCCTTATTGCGAGAAGGAAAGGAAACTGCCCAAATTCAGACAACCTTCTCAATCACTACTACGTCTCTGGCCCAACCAACAATCAAAAATATTAAAATCAAATCCTCAGGTCAGGATGGATTTTCTTTTTTTAATCTTCCATGAGAAGATGGGAAAAACCATTGCATATTTGAATTAATCTTGAATGTACAAAGGAGGGGGGAGGAAAGAACTGTCCGCATTACGCGTACCTCACGCTAAATTCCAAGAAAATACTCGGGCAATTATGCCCATACATATCCAAAATATGTTCAATCAATAAATTGAAATCAAAAGGAAGAGAAAAAAAAAAAACACTGCACAAAACACCCACATCTGCAGGAGCAAGGAATACCCAAAAAAAGAATGCTAAAAAATCAAAATACTCTCAGGCCTCACAAACACAGTATCAGCTTTGATTGGATATATGGATGTTTTACTGGCAATTTTACACTTGCGTACTCGTAAGACATCTCCACTGCCTCATACGGGGCCCTTTGTCTAGAAGCAATAACAAACCAACATTGCTTGCTGAAAGTCCACACATATACCTACATTTGAAAATTGACCAAATCAAACATCAGATACCCTGCAAAACTATAATTAATAATTCCAGGCATTAACTTTTTCAGCCTAGTTTCTAGGACCGGATTAACTAATGGATGTAAAACAATAAAATTTAGTGCAGTTCTCAACATTATGTTTACAGTTCTGCCACTGCCAGATTATATTTCATACCTTCAAGATTAAAAATAGCACTCGCTAACTGTAGAGATTAACCTAATCAAATTTTCAGGAGTTCTCTAAAAAGGTTAATTGTTTTGGGTTACTGTAATGCATTGATATGTGTTTTGTTTTCCTCCCTAATTTCTCCACTCAAGACTAGACAAAGTGTATTTTCTCTTAATTCGAACATATCTCACGTCTCATACGATACATTACTCATGTAACTGCTAAGTACATTACCAAAGAAATAAAAGCATGTCATTTACTTTATGTGTATGTTAGTTTACTCACTTGCTTCGGCGAGCTCTCTTTCTCCAGAAAAGGAAGGACCCAATCCACTGAGCACACAAAATGAAAGACAACAAAGTTTAGAGCAATGCAAAAAGCAATATGCAGGAGGGTGTTCATGGAACAGTTTTCATAGTTAAAACACTTATAGATGCCAACACATTCCAAAAGAAAGATGAAAAGAAACGGAAAAGACAAGAAGAATTAGCCACTGTCATGTACATAGGTAACCAGATGTGGATTGAAAATAACTCTAGAGATAACTTTTTCAGAAACAAAGTACTGTATATAACACAGAAATGTTCATCCAAATGCATAATGAATTCAAAATTACCTTAAAAACTGACATGAAAGAAAAGGTCCCAAGAAGACTCGGCTTCTTCACAGTCATTCGTCTTTCTGGAGACATTTCCTTGCACAAATGCTGTGCAATTTCTTTCAACAACACCATCTGAGCCTTATCAGTCCGCATGGAAATTATTGCCTGCCTCATAGATTCCCTGTCAGCCTCGAGTGCTTGAAGCCTGGTATAAAGCTTTTTTATATCAGGATCATTAAGGTCAGACCGCTGCAACGCATCCCTTGGGGTATAATCTTCACATATCCCAATACCAGCTTTTGGTTCTGCAGCACCATTATAGGGTACTCCATTATGGACAGAATCAATAGTATAAACTCTGTCGCTCATATCATCTCCATAATCTGATGCATTATCCACCCTTCTCAAATTTGAATAGTCATCCACTTGCGAAACATAATCCACCTTCTTAAAGCTATTGGTGGGCCTGTACTTGGGAGATTCCGTGGCAAGATCGGGGCCAGTTTCCCTTGGCAACCCCATGAATGAACTTGAACTATCCCCAGAAAGCATCCTGTTATGCCTTGGGCGCCTAGGGGAGTGACCTACTATCACCTTCTCTAGAATTATATTCTTCGCACCAAGAAATTCTCCATCTGGTTGACTGCTACTGGAACTTTTCTCCATCTGATTGATTCTATGTTCCAAATTCTTCAAATGGTCACGGGGAGTCTCACCAAAAGCATATTTCTCAACATCCACAATGTCATCATCACCCTCCACAGCACTTGGGTTCTCATTCAAATTGCATTTCAGGGGTGGGTAATCATATGGAATCTGAAACTGAAGGGCAACATCCAAATTTTCTGTTGTACATGTGTCACCACTGATCCCACTTCTCTCACCCTTCTCCCCCTCTGCCTCGGATTCTGTAAGTCCATAACTCATCATCCTATGCTTATAAGCCTGAATCTCACAAGTAAGAGCTTGAATTGCTTGCTCTCTTTTGTACAATAAATCCTCCAAAGCTAAAAACTCCTGCTGGTCATGCAACATCTTCTCCTCAGCGAAACGCTTAAATTGCCGTGCCTCCATTTGGATCTCAGCCTTCTCCCTCTGCAACCTCAATATCATAGACATAGCCTCATTTGCTGCTGTGGAAGAGGCATTTCTCTCCTCTTCCAGTTCAATATATAAATCCTGTATTGCATTCTGTTGGCTACAAACTGTTTCACGTAGTGCAGCACATTCATTCTCTATTTCCACCCGAGGATTTGAGAAGAAATCAAAGTCAGGAATAAAGAGTCGTTTCTCCTGCTCAAACTCGTCATATTTTCGTTTTACAGATCGTAACCAAGTCCCTGAGGAGGAAGAGGTTGCTAAAGAACAGGTACACCCACAATTGCAACAGTTCACCAAGTTCTTTGACCTTGATGGTGAAGACGTAGGTGAAGGTACTTCCAAATCCATAAAGCAATCACATCCAAATTCAAGATGATTCAATTCATAATACTCTCACTACTAAACATTGTTTAAAAAAAATCAAATTAATCTAAAGTGTAAAATGATACGTCTCTATGTGGAGCTCTCAAAGTCTCTCTCCCCCTTGATTTTATAGATCTTTAACAATTACTTCCCTCCCTCGATTCCAATTTCCTCTGAGATCAGTTAATCACAAGAAACACGCCTAACACATAAAGAAACACGAAATTAAACCCTAAAAATCAAAACAAATATCATTTTAGAAAATGATTTTTCATTCATAAAAAAATAATTCGAGCTGAAAACTTTAGCGAGGAAAAAAAGTGCATCTGAAGAACTAGAAAGTTTGTGTCACGAAGGAAAATAACAAGAAAAACGAAAATTTGTGCTTTGGAATGATGAATTCTCCCGGGAAAATCTCTCCAACAAGATTTCCATGCAAACGAGTAGAATCACCATAAAAATGGAGAGAGACAGAGAGAGGAATACCTGTGAAAAGCCTGACCCAGAGAAGAATCCCGCGGAAGGTGAAATTTTTCCCGGGAAAATTAACTTCCCGGAGAAAACGACAGAAAAAATTTTGAGATCACCGAAGCACCAAACAGAGAGAGACCTGCAAAACTTTCTCTAACTTTTCCGGGGGAAAAATTGTAAAATAAAAGAAAAAAAAAGAAACAGCAGAAATGGCGTTTGGAGGGAAGGAAAATCGAAGGGAGAGAGGAGGGATGAGCAAACCCTAAATTCTTTAATTTTTTTTTTTAAAAAAATAAAATCTTGAGGAACTGTCTTTATTTATTTTGATTTTGTTTTATTCGTCTCGATTTTCGTGTGTGAAAACAAAGAAAGAGTATAGCAAAGTGCAAATATTAGGCAACAGAAAATGCAAAGATATGAATAGGAGTGATTAGGGATTAATGATATGATTAATGTTGTGATTAGTTGGGATGGAAACGAGTTTAACAACTAATAACTGCTGTGTATTATTACCTTTTATTTTCTACTTTTTGTGGTAATTTATTAAGAAAAATAAATATAAATTTACATAGTGGAATAATTAATGTACAGCTCTGCTATGCTTCCTCTAAATAATCAAGTCAAACATTGACCTACGTGCGATAATTGTAAATTATTATTTTATTTTTAAGATTTTTATTAGACAACATTCGTCACCGTGACTAGTCAAATAACTGATCCTCTTTGTTTCCAGGGAAAAAAGAATTTTCAGGTGTGGATGTGGTGCAATAAAAAAATTTTAAAAAAAAGTTAATTATTTTAGAAGTAGGTAGTTTAATTTGTTCTGTTAAATATAAAATTAAAAATTGGTTTATTTCAAAATTTAAAAATTACTCTAAACAATATTTTGTGTGAATTATGTCCGTATTTTTATTTCAAAATATAGAAATCATGATTTATTGAGCTCTTTTATAGTAAAATATATATATATATATATTAATGTTATTAGCTTTTAAGACTTTTTTTTTAAAAAAAAAAAAGCTATAAAGAAGTTAATGTTATTGTAATTGATTATCATGTTTTAAAATTTGTACTATAATACAGCTGTATATTAAATTATTAAGAAATTTATTATTATTAAATTTAATGTTGAATCTTTTTCTTTTATAATCATTATTATTTGTTTTTTTAATGCTGCCCAAATCTACTCACAGTGATAACCACCCCAAATCTTCGATTGAAATTTCTCCGCCATAGTTGCAAATCTATCTTTGCACCTGTTAATTTTAGAGACCACTACAAATACTTCCATCTTCTTTGTTATAATATGTTTCATTGTCAAACAAGTTAGTTGTTTTCTAGAAGCTTTTATTTTAGTAAAAAACAATTAGGTCTCATGTGAGTTTCTGATATTTGATAATGATGATCTAATGATGATGATGATATGATATTTCGATGAGCTTTGATGCCGGAAGATGTGAAGGATAAACGTCGACGTGAATCAGACATTAGCAAAGGCCGACGGCTTTATGAGGAAAAAGAAGTTACATGCAAAACTTCACATTCGGTCCTCCATTTTTTAAAAATTGCAAATAGACCCCTAAGTTTGTCAAAATTTTATGAACAAAATATGAATATTTTTCAAACAGTTTGTGAAGATTTTATTAACAAAATATGAACAAGTTATGACTGTTTTCTGTGATTACTGACATTGAGATTTCTTTATAAAACTTAAATGAAATTGTAAAGTTTAAAACTATTTCCGAACAGTTTTTGAATATGTTATAAACAATTTGTGAAACTTTTATGAACTATTTCTAAATAGTTTTTGAACATGTTATGAACATTTTGTCAAAATTTTATGAACTGTTTTCGAACAGTTTTTGAACATGTTATGAACGTTTTGTGAAAATTTTATGAATAGTTTTTGAACATGTTATGAATAGTTTTGCGAAAATGGCTGTTTCGGGGGCTTTTTTTCTTATAAAATGGGCTCTTTTAGTCCCAATTTATTAAAAAATGACTCTTTTAGTCCCTTAAAAGATGAAAGGGCCCTTTTAAGGAAAAATTCTTTAAAAAATGGTCATCTTTTCCTCCTCTCACTATAAATCGATACTCAAGTTTGGCCATACTCTTATAATACTTTTCTAAAGATGAGAATGGCATTACTTATCCTGAATACCATCCTAAGGCATGTCTTTCTTAACATACTTTAACCCATGAAATATTAAGTTTTAGAAAATAACACTAAGTAAGCTTAGAAATGAAAGTATCATTATAAGGAAAAAGCATTTGCAAACTAGTAATCCAATATTGTCAACTTACATGGGAGTAGTAATAGGGCCATTATTCCTTTCAATTGGAATAGTCTCATTAGTTTGTAGAAGTTTATGATCATCTTGATAGGTCTAGTTCTTACTTGTGTTACTGACATTTATATGAGTAACCTTCACTTTCTATCTATTATCTTTCCTCAAGCTAGCCCTAGCGTCAATTCTAAGTTGACTTACACCAAAATTATTAGAATTCACATTTTTTCTAGTTTCCTTCTCCGTTACAATCTCTTCTTCTTTTATATCATCTGACCTTGATCCTCAACCTGAAATCAACCAGCATACTTTTTTTATGTGTCTATCTTATCCATAGCCGCAATAACTAGATTACTTTTTTGAAAACCAGCACGAATAGGATTCTTCTGATGCCTCAGTACTAATGCATGCATCCGATTACAATATTTTTCTCTAGCCACCTCATTACACTTCATTCCACCTTATCTTGCACCATAGCAACATATGAAACTTTATCAGGATCTGTATCAACACACATTTATCTTCTATGTGACTAAATTTACAACAAATAACTCTCATATTAAACTCTTTCAACTTTAGCTTTTAATTCAAACATAGAAACTAGTGGCTTGGTTAAATCTAGTTTCACTCGAACATTTGCAAATCTTTCCCGAGCTGCTTCTTTACTACTTCTGTAATCAATGCGTAATAGTTCTCCTACAACACTTGAATTTGACGAAGAATTCTTTTATCAAAATAATGAACTTACATATTAGAAAACCTAACCCAAATTGCTAGCGTAGAGTTCCAAAGCTGAAATATTAAATAATGACTAATGATTAACCAAAGACCCTTCAAAAACATATTATTCTTATAAAAACACTAAATCAAACTTAGCAAGAAATAAGTTATTGAATAAATCAATAATTTTGTATCCTTCCATCGGCTGTCACATCTTATGAATACAGGAAGAAAACAAATTATAACCCATGTCTTTTAAGCAACCTAGCAACCATAGCATTTTCCAAGGTTTATATACAAGCTCTTTCGCCTTCTTAGATAGGTAGATTTTTGGAATATCACCCTTCATATTAATCACCTCACTTTAGTCAGAAAGAGTTACCTCTTCCTTCCAGCCCCCATTACTAGGGTTACTCGAAATCTGATTTTCATCAGTCATCATGTCCTCATTTTCATCAATATTATGTGTCAAACAGTCCGTGAACGATGGGTCAGACACCTGCTGCATTTCTAAAAATATCTTAGTACAAATCTTCACTTTCTTGGTATTCTTGTGGTCCAGCAAGCACGACGGAATTTGTTTCTTTTAAGGTATGTTGATAGAGAACATTTTAGATAATCACTATGTACTAATATTATTTCTTTAAGTGTATAATTAAAAATATAAGATTATATTTAAAGCTAATTAATTATAAAAAGGATAATTATTTATAGGTTTTTAAGGTTTTGCGTAATATATTCTGGGTTCTTCTATTTTGTAAATTGTATTAATAGGTCCTTATAGTTTCAAAATTGTATTATCATGTCCTTTCATCCAGAATGGGCGTTAAGTGACTGTTAAGTTGAATTAAAATGACATTTTTACCCTCTTACATATTATAACCTAAAATGCTCAAACTTTACTTGTAGCCGTCTCCTTCTTTCTTCTTTGTTCTTCTTCTTTCTTTCTTTTTTTCACAATCCATTTTTCATCTTCTTTGTTCCTTTTCTTTCTTTTTTTAATTTTTTTACAACCCACTTTTTCTCTTCTTTATTCTTCTTCTTTTTTTTTTTTTTCAAAACCTATTTTTCTTTTCTTTCTTCTTTGTGCTTCTTCTTAAAATCTTCTTGAGAAATGTTACTCGTGATGCTGTGACCTACACTGAGCATGCCAGGAGAAAGACTATTACAGCTACGAATGTGGTATACACACTCAAGATGCAAGAAATGACCTTATATGGATTTAGAGGTTAGGATTTTTTTTTTTTTTTGTGTGATTGTTTAGTGGAGGTTATTAAGATCTGTGAGTTTTAAATTGTAGATCTTGGCTTCAGATCTGTTCTTGTTGGCTTGAGAAAACAAATCAAAGAGAGGAGAAGAGAATGATGAAAGTGAAGGAGCAGATCTGTTTTTTTTTTTTTTCCATTAATGCTTCTAATATTCAATTTTTTCCTTTTAATTTGTATTTGTAATGAATGTTGATTCTGAACTTGGATTTTCCATTGATTTTGGATTTGGGTGTTTGATTTCTTCTCTTCTTTTTTTCTTTTTTAGGATTTGTTTGAAGTTGTGCTTTTAAATTAATTTTTGTTTTCAATTGCTTTGGATAATTAGATATTCAATTTGTATTTTTCATTTGATTTGGTTGTTTCATTTTTTTTCCCCGATTTATGCTTCTAATACTCAATTTTTTCTTTCAATTGTGAAGAAACTGAAATTGAGAGAGATCAAAAAGGGAAAATGAAAGAGAGATGAAAGAGGGAAAATTAATGCTATAATTATAAATGCCGTTGGTTTCTAATATATAAGGGAGAGTAGTTTTGTCATTTTTAAAAATTTTAATCCAAATCGTTTGACTTTTTCAATTGACTAATGGTGTTTCTGGACGGAATGACCAAATAGTACAATTTTTAAAATCATAAGAACCTATTAATACAATTTCCAAAATAGAAATACTCCAAAATATATTAAGTAAAATCTTAGAGACCTATAAACAATTTTCATTCCTTATAAAAATGAGATAATTAATTTAAATTCTTAAAAAAAAATATTCGGTTCATAACAAAAGGAGTATCATAAAGTAGCGTTGGCATGTGCTTGTATTATATTCTTATCTTTATTTCATTAAAAAAAATAAAAAAGCACACCATTTTCTATAATAAGCTTAATTTGAAATAATAAAATATATGATAATAAAATACCCCGAAAATTTGATTGCTGGCTTGACTGCTAAAAAGGATATAAAAATTAATGTCATGAATGAATATTTGAAAGATGACTTTATCAAAAGAAAGTAATTAGCATTTATAAATAATAGTTGAATAATGAGTATTTTATATAAAACACCAGCTTCGTATGAACAACATATTTAAATTTATCTTGTATGATTTCCTTTATTAAATTTCAATTATTTCAAAGATATGATCCAAGTCTAGAATTTACATTTTCAGGATAATTTTAAAAATAATTAATAATTATTTTTTCTGAAAAATAAAACAAAATAGCACTTCATAAATTTTCACTATAATTTATTTTTAATTTTCTTACTGATGGCTTACATAAGATATATAATATTGTCTGAATAAATTAAAATGAAAATGTATTTTACAAAATTTTGGTGTGTTGAAGCTCCACACACAACCCTACACGCACGCGCGTGTATATACATATGCGCGTGCATATATATATATATATATATATATATATATATATATATATATATATATATATATATATATATATATATATATATATCTATATCTAT
>CANUEY010165079.1:0-14951 GCA_948099555.1 Croton setiger | reverse complement strand
TGACATATTAAGAATGTTTTGATATATGTTTGGATATATGTAAAGCATGTTATGTTTGAATATGCTTATAGTACAGAGAAAGACAGGCATAACCAGAAGTAAGGTAATAGAGAAGAGATGTCATATGTTATACATGTATCGTAAGAATGACATGATTATGAATGTTGTGAATATGTGAAAGACATTAACATGTTTAAAGAGTGTAGCAACAGGGTATATATGTTATAAAAAAATTCATATTTATGGCATAATAGTATAAGTAGAGATTGTTACAGGTACCAAGTGTCCATTTATGTATATATATATCACAGAAAGAGAAAAAGATAAGAAAGAAAGGAAGAAGAAACGAAGGATGAGGTGGAAAGGAGATGATAAAACAAACAAAGCTTTGAGTTAATGATTGGAAATAGAAGTGAAGGAACATAGGGCAAAAACACAAGAGAGAACATGAAGCAAAATAGTGCATAAAGAAGCATAAAATAGAGGAAAAGAAAGAGAAAGAAAGAAAGAAAAGAGAGAAAAGAAAGGAAAAAGAAGAGAGGAAAAAGAAGTATAGGTGTTCCCTAACCTCTGAGGGAGTATAAGAACAGAAGAGGAGGAAGAGAAAGGTGAAAATGAAGAAGAAAAAGAGAGAAGATGGAAAGAAGCAGAAATAGGGAAGAAAGATACCGCGGTGCATGGTGGATCATGGGCCAGCGGGGAAGGTTGTATCGGAGTTAGGGAAGTCATTGACGTCAAAAGAAGGCTGGAAATAAGGGTAGAAGCCATTGGAAAATGAAGTTGCAGGGCTTCTACGAGGAAGATGACTCAAAATGACATATGAGGATGAGTTTTGAGGTATTTTACTTTCTAGGTACTAGAGTTGTGGAAATTAAAAATTGGTCCTTAAAGTTATAATTTTATTCAATTGAGTCTTTCTGGAAACTTCAAATTCTTTTCAATTTATTCCTTCCGAATTATAATTTCTGCAAATCATATTTTAGTCCCTGAAGTTTTGGAGTGCTTACAATTGAGTCTTACAGAACTTTTAAATCTTTTCAATTAGGTCCCTCAAGCTAATTAATTTAAGAATATTGCAAATTGACCTTTGAACTCACTGTCAGACATCAATCGAACTCCTGAAAACTTTAAAACTTATGCAATTGAGTCCTTTTAAGTTTAATTTATAATTTATTTGATAAATTGAACTAATTGGTCACTTAATTAAACTAAATTATGTTAAATATTATTAAATACAATTAATATATTATAAATTGAATTTGATATTAAACACGAATAACATTATTAAATATTTTAAATGTAGTAAACTTATGTCGGAAGTTGGATTTTAAATGAAATAAAAATATTGTAAAAATATTAGTAATAAGATAAAAAGAGAACAAATATTAAGTCATGCATTTCATTTGGGTCATACAAGAACTTGATACTGACCAACTATATGATATATGATATATGAAATTCTTAGGGCAATACTTGGCTCGATGGGTCACAACAAAATTAAATGGAATCATATAACATAAGCATGTGCGTATTAATGATATTGATCATTGTTATGAATTCATGATTATTACTGATTTAAATTATAGTAGTTTATACTTGCATTATGCGACTCATCAAAATCACAATTTATGTTTCAGATTCTTATCACACTTGTCAGACTAAGACACATCGTAAAGTGTAGCACTTCACACTCAATTTTCACAGGTCAGTCAACTGAAGTTCAGGACATCTCTTCCTCATTATTGCATCCACATGTATAGTTCTATTTAATAGGTTCATGTTAAATATTGTATAATTATAACAATATAAATGACCTTGTTGATAAATGCATATGTTATATATGTTATTTGTAAAGTATGTGTCAACTAATGTAAATTATAATAATTATTGTGAGATTTATATTAATATGAATGTATAAAAGATGCGACTTATTTTATAAATGACATATATAGGGATAGGATTGTCACACTAGCTTCTTGGAAGCCTTTATAGAAAATGTAGAATCCATCTCATCTAGAAGCACGTCTACAATAAAGAAGAGGTCATCGAGCTCCTTAGAGCGCTGCAAGAATGTGCAACCTCTTAAGCTGCAAAAATTTGATCTTTCAGAAAATAATGTCCTACCTGTGAGCCTCTTTTTGGCTTCTAAGTTGAGTTTATAAAGAATCTTGATCTTTATTTAATTTCATAAGCTCCTTTTGAAGGATGTCGAGCTTCAATTTGCGATAAGAACTATAGTGCTAACAAGTCTTTCTATAACTCAACAATCTTTTTATTAGCAGCCTCCAAGTCGCTACTTATTTTCTTAGATTTTACGAGCTTCAAGTAGAATTTTTCTAGAAGAAAATTTTTATCCTTCAATGCATTTTCCTTAGCCATCACTTTTTTGAAGGCCTTTTTTATTTTGGCGTAATTAACAGCCTCGAGCTCATTAACTTGACACTTAAGGCTTAAGATTTATACAATGCTCTATAACAATTATGAGTAAAAGTAAGATATATAAGGCATCAAACAAATAGTGTAAGAAAATACAATATAGTTAGGTATACCTCAAGATTGCGCTTCATGTTATGGTCCGCCGGGTCACTGGTGGTCTGGCCTTCGAGTTCCTCCCTATTGGTGTAAAAGTCCATCTCTTTATGAAAGATGGTTCTTAATGTCAGGGTCTAATAATGAAGCACATTCCTCATATTCGCATAGAAGTAAAGACTTGAATTTTCTAAGATGTGTTATTTTACCCACGCTAAAGGCTTCCTTTTCATAGTCAATCCACTCATTTCCTTTGCAAACTCCTTTTAAAGAAGCATTCATTGTAGAGGCCTCAGCGGTTTTAGGTTCTCGAGGCAATGAAGCATCATTGGTGTAACAACCAACCATATACCTATACGTTATAAAACATACCAGTTTTTTATATAACATATTAACCATACTGAACATTTAACATATCAATAATCATCAACAATAAATCAAAATCAAACATATTAAATTACATACCATAATTTACATATATCATAATAAGGTATACAAAACTATTGACAACAAACCCAAACTCACTATATCATTTATACTTTACATGCCAAAACATACTATTATTCTTTTCAAAACATAATTTAAACCAAAATCTATATGCAACTATACATATGATAAGGAACGAGGGAGAGAGGCCTAGGCTTCAACTAAATTGATCTGTGCATATGTTGGTGAAGTGCTAGACTTTACTCAAGAAGCAGACCTAAAAACATAAATTGCAATTTTGATGAGTCGCATACTCAGCAAATATAAACTAAAGTAAATAAATATAACATATAAATCATTTTACCATAATCCTCAGCAAAGCTACATAATTTATAAATTCATATTCAACATCAAAACAATACAATTTCATGAAATGAAAGATGACATGTTATTCCATTTAGTTTCATTGTGATCCATCGGCCAAATGTTGCCTCGGGAATTTCACAGAACAAGTATCCATAGCTGGCCAGTAACATATAGACCTGAATAATTCATAGGTCAAAATCATATTCATATAGTGATCTGAAGATCCATATGTAACATATAGTGATCCGAAGATCCATTCATAGTGTAATTTGACTCGAAGGTTCATCTGTCAATTCATATAGAAACCTGTAGGTTTCTTTCATGAAATTTTCAAACACTGGTTACGATAATCACAACGGTCTTACTTAAGTCCTGTAAGAATGCACCGATATGTTAGATATTCATTATCATAACATTTCATATAATCCAATGGCTGGGCTTCAATACCGGTCCAAACAGTATATATATTCCAAAACAAATCTCAATAAGTCAATTGGTCGGATTTCAGTACCGACTCAATAACCAAAATTACAATATTTCAATATTCAATAAATTCCAAATGACCGGGCTTCAGTGCCAGTCCAAACAATTCAATAATCATATAATATCAATTTCATATAAATCAAATGACCGGGCTTCAGTACCGGTCCAAACAGTTCAATTTCAATAATATTTAACATATCTCAATATCACAATTCACAAACAAAAATCATTAAGTTTACACTTACCTCAATGCTGTGAGCTAGGCTGGGTCTCGGGTTATTTACCCCGCCCCTCTCTAATACTCGATGCTCTTATAATGCATAAAACAACAACAATATTCAAATTCTCATATAAATAAATCACATATGCTATGATGCATGATTAAACATTTATCTCTTTTAATTAATTTAATTTCCATACCAAATTATATTATTTCCTTTGAATTTTAACTTAAATCACATAATTTCTACATTAAAATCACTTAAAAACACTATAAAAATTAATTATCAAACTTAATTTATCAAATATTAATCATATTTAACATTAATTATAATTATCAAACTTAATTTATTTGCCAATTTGTCCAAACAATAAAAATAAATTCAATTTAAACCAAAAATTACTCAATTGAATAGTTTCTCAAAGTTTTATGGGCTTAATTGAAGTCTGGCAACAAGTTCTGAGGACAAATAATTTCCAGAACTAAATTTGGGCAGAAGGACCCAATTGCAAACATTTTAAACTTTTCCAGGGGCATAATTGTAATGCGGCAGTAAGTTTAGGGGCCAAAATATAATTATTTTAAATTAAAAACTGGCAGAAGGACTAAATTATAATACGGCATAAACTTCAGGGCTCAAAATGCAATTTATCAAAAATCAATTTTGGCAGGACTAAATTGAAAACAATTAAAACTTTGCTGGAAGAAGTAAATTGCATTAAATTATAAAATTTAGGGTTCAAAATGTAATTTTACCAAATTCAGGTACCCAGGAGGTAATTTTCATCAAAACGCAGCCCTTGCTGCCGTTTTGATAATTTTCAACCTCCAACCCCCAGATTTTGCCTGATTTCCTTGCTTCTGGACCCAACTTCCAGACGATTTTCTGGCGACTTTCCGACCGTTTCTCACCACCAATCTCTTCCCAGGAACACCCTCTAGAGATCTCTAAGCCCCAAATCCAGCCATGCAAGCTAGATTTTCTTCTTTTCTCTCTCTCTTTCCCCCTTCCCGATCACTGTTTTTTCACAAATTCTGGTTTTGCTTCCTTACTGTTTTCTTCAATCCCCTTTGTTTTCAGCATTTCTTCTCCTTCTCTATCACTCCTAATCTTCTCTAATATATCTTAGGATTACATAGAACCTATAAAATTCAAGCTCTTTTCCCTTTTCTTCTCTTTTCTTTCTTTTCTCTTTTTTCTGTTTTTCCTTCGACCCCTTCTGTTTTCTTGCCTCTTCCACCTCTTCACTACTTCATTTAGGTCTTTAGTCACTCCAAAAACCAAAGAAATTAAACACCTTTACACCTACTACTTAGTTTTAAGTTAAAAACTCAAAATTATCTCACTAACCCTAAATTACCTTTTTCTTCATTTTTGTTTGTTTCATTTCTGCCACTAAATCAATATATTTCCTTCCTTTCCTTACATTTTGAACCTTAAAATAATATTTAAAAACAATATTTAAAGTTTCGGCAAAATCGGGTTCGAAAAATATTCGCGGGCCGGTCGGCGCCCGAAACCGACTCCGGAACCTTGGCGATGCCGACGGAGCCAAAACCATACGAATTCATCGTAGTTTTATTCCAAAACCAATAATATTCATTAAATAACCAAAACATAAAATGACAAATACATTTCTTTTATATTTTTCGCGTTTTTGATGTTTTATTGGTCGCGCGAGCAAAAACCCTAAACAGGCCTTGTTTACGTCGACCGACTGTAAACAAGCCTAAAAATTAACTTATTCACATTCTTGATTTAATTCCATAACATATTCAAATCATAATTTCTTAACAAATAACCAACTTTAATTTAAAGTGATGTTTATGCGATGAAAATGCATGTTATGCACAAAATGACGTCATGAATAACGTTGGGTTTGGTTAGGGGTGTCAACCTTGGTGTTTAAGATGATGCCTCATTGGTTTCTGTTATGAAAATTTCAATCAGGGATAATTAATTAAAAGAGGGGAAGTTATCCTGGTCCTCTTAGTTATCCAGGTGGCCCTTAGTAACATTTTTGGCGGTTAGGCAAGCTACATCTCTGGTGTTGATAAGACAAGGTTACTTTAGTATAGGATCTTCCTTTGAAACTCCTAAATTTGCATTGGTGGATGTAAAGGCAAAGGTTGAAGGAGTCTTTTTCTTTCCTCTTCCCTTAACGACATTTTAGGGGTTGTTTTTCAGGTACTATCCAGCTTTTCGTAGTATATCCAAATCCATGATTAGGAAAATGAATAAGAAACATAAAGATTTAGTGCTTTAATAGTAAATTAGCTTCAAAGGTGAGGTCACTAGAGGTTTACAATCTATAAGAAAGCGATCAGGGGCACTCTTTATGACATTTATAGAAGTGGTGAAATACCATCTCTAAATGGTAATTTTGTTGCCCAATTTTTTAGTGTCTAAAGGTCTTTTTTTTATGGCTATCATACCAGAAGGTTTTAATTTATTTATATCGACATTTCATACAATAGGGAAGTAAAATCCATGGAATTAATTTGCTTGTTTTGTGCTCACTGCCTATTGATCCTTTTAATATTTTACGATGTGGTGTCGTAAGTGAGATTAAAGGTAATAATAGTCAATTGCATCTCATTTTAACATATACATCTCTCACACCATATTAAAGGTTAAAGTGACCTTGCTGGCACAAGCGAGTGTATGAAGGAAATATAGAGCTTGTATAACACGAGGGCCTTTAAATTATAATGATTTGGTAGTGCTTTAATTTTTTTTCTATAATTAGGAGTAAGGGGAAGCATAGACCGTGCAAAAAGTATTGCTATGTGCTAAGGAGAACTTAACGTCTATGACAAGATTTTGGTCAAGCATCTAAATTGGGTAAGCTGAGTTTGAAAGGAGCCATAAAGTTAAAATCATTATAGAATTGAGGGAGGTTGGATGGTGTGACATGACTATATATGAATGGTGTCTGGTTGGCCTTAGTGTCAAAGGGTTCATTTATTAAATGGGGAAGACTATGCATGATTTAGGCATGAGAGGTCACCTTATTTAGATGTGAACTGGTCGCATGATGTTTAGGGTCATCTTTGGGATCATTGGTGAGGTAAGATGCAGTAATGTGTGAAGGCATCCTCTCCTTAATAGGGAGGTCGTTATCATAGTTGTAACCATCTTTTAGCCTATTCTCAAAGTTTCTAGGTGACAACATGACAAATATATGAAAAGAAAAAAGTGCAGAATAAAAGGAAGAGTAAAAAAAGTGGTACTTATTGCAAGATGTGTTGGTTGGTAGACTTGTCAAAGAGGTCACTTTTACATAAAGTAAGGAAAACATGAGTAGAAGGAAAAAATGGGCAATATTTATAAGAAAATAAAGCTTGATAACTAAAGATGCAATGTTGACTAAAATACCCTTATAGGACGTTAAATTAATAGAAGCTCCAAGGTCATTTCACTACAAGATCAAAGAGTCACAAACCGAAGGTTTTTAACTTTTAAAATAATGGCACGAATTTTCCCACTTCCTATATGAAATGATATTTTTCTTCAGCTTATTGGTCGTATTAGGCATATGCCGTTTGGCAATAAATGTGTAAGGTTTGAAAAGGCGATCTTCATCTAGTGTTGATTCCTTACGAAGACATAAAATAACATGGACTTGGGTGCACAACTACAAGAAACCTCCCTGATAGTGCCCCTACATGAAGGCTTAGGTAAGGGAAGTTGCCTTAGAGAGGGCTTCTAATGGGCCTTGAGGAGCTCCAACCCATGCTAATAGTGCTACTAATTGCAAGCATCTTGTAGCTCCTAGGGTGCAAGATTCTCGGAGCTCCTAAGTCACCGAATTCGCATCTCTATCCATAAATATCCTTAGAGTCTCTTTAAAAACCTTAATTACAATCTCAAATTCATAACTCCTAATATAACTTAGGTTTCCATGCTTATGACAAGTAAGGTCCAACATAAAATTGAACCTCTTTTGGTATTCTAGATTTCTTGCTAAGAGTCAAAATTCTTGGCAAGAAGAACTATCTCTATTTTCTCTTCACTATCTAACCCTTTTATTAAGAATAGAAGCATCTTTAATGGGATTGCTCTCAATGGCTGTAAGAGCAATTGTCTTTTTCTTCTCAACTCTTCCAAAGCTTTCATTTTATTGACCCTTATTAAACTGATTTCCCAAGTATGAAGATGACTATCTTAGTGGTATAGATATCATAAGCATTTCTAATAAACAACATGAAAGGATCCCATGAATTTAGTAACTTCAATATTTGTCATTAAACTCTCAACGTTTTAATGCTTACTCAACTTCTTTAAGTTTGTAAAAATATATTTAGTCATTGCAATGATGTTCTCATCCGGCTTTCTTTTAAACGTCTCCCAATCAAATGTGGTGCTCAAATTCTTATTATCTCTAACTTTCTTAAATCAATTCATAATAATTATCCACATTCTTCCACACTGTATAAGGTGAAGGACAATGCAAAATCCTTCTAGCTTCTTTTGTAAAGGTGTAACTTAAGATATTGGCTTTGCAAAGACATCTTAATCTTTCTTTATGGGAAAAGATAACTCATTGATTACAAACATACAAAAATGTTAACTTTCTAAGTGAGCCTCTATTCTTGTCTTTCAACAAATAAAATCACAACCATCAATGAATGACCTTAAAGATTGATATAATTTCTCTTGTGTTGCACTGGATCTTTTTTTTTTTTTTTTGCAATTAAGCTTCTATAAAAGATTCAACCTTTGATACCAAATATTGTTCTCTCTTTGAGAATTAAGATTGGTTGAATTAGTTGGTTTTTAAAATCTTTGGAAAAAATTGGTGGTTGATGAAAGATGGAAGATGAACACATATTTTATGTTGATTAAGTTTCTAACCAATCTTATATCCACTTTTCCAAATCTCTTAAGAATTGGTTTCCACTAACACAATAATAATACAATAAAGTTTTCTTAGTTAGGTTAAAACTTAGTGTTTGACACTCATACTTAAAACTTACAACAACTTAATTAAAAAATATGTCAAGTTTAAAACTCACTTAACTAGCTAATAGTAAATACAATGGTTTATTACATTTTTATTACATTTTTAGTTCAACCTCATAATGGCTTTAGGAAGGGGTTCTTATACCTCAAATCCAAAATATAGCCATTAACCCTAAGTTGATTGTAGAAAAATTTTCATAAGTAGCGAATGAGAACCTTTTAAAGGTAGCGAGCAATACTACTCACATACACTTTATAACAACTCCCTGTAGAGTTTGACATTTAATTCACTAGCCATTGAATTTCGTTGGGAAGGTAGTGAGTGTGATAACATGCAAATCCAACTTGTTTTTATTGTTATATTTGTGTTGATTTTGTGTTATTTGTGCTTAAAAATGTAGTTTTACTTGATTATTTGCTTTTGTGTTAGGAGAAGTTGGATTTGGCGTGAATGGAGCGAAAAGGAGCATAATTAAAACGTTTTGAAGAAAGATTGAAGTTGCTGAATTTTTTGGAATGCAAAGAACAAGGCGGTCCGATCTTTAGCCGCAGGCGAGACTAAGTGGAAAACGAGAGAAGCAATCTATTTAAAAGGCTGGTTGGCCCGCAACATCTCAAAAATTATTTCTGCTCGTTTTAAAGCCGGGACAGCCGATTTATTATCAATTTTAGTGGGTCCTGCTATTATATTAGTTGACCCTACTTTTTGGGATGTATTTAAGTCAATTTTAGGGCTTTCTATACACACTTTTTGCCGTCAGAACTAGAGTTACGGGAGATGTATTATTGAATAGCTGATTTTGCAATCTTTTCATCTTCTTCATCATGTTTTCTGTCATAGTCATGCGTGGCTAATTCCTTTTACTCAATTGAGGCTAGAACCAAGGTAGAAGTTTGATTTCGATTGTGAGATTATTGAACTTAATTGAATTTCTTAATATATGTTGCATTATTTATTGGGAAAATATATCCCCTAGCAAAATTTTATTGAATGAATTAACAGGGCCCGTTGTTTGTTTGATAACAATTTCCATAGCTATTCGATAGAATCAAATCCGTAATTGTTTGTTTGATAACAATTTCCATAGCTATTCGATAGAATCAAATCCGTAATTGTTTGGTTAGATCGATAGAGTAGTAATTAATATAATCTGATTGGGTAGAACCTTTTGGGTTATATTAAGGAAGAATATAGTCAGATTTAAATGGATGTTCATAGTTTTTGTTAGTCTGAGTAGAGTTCTACTAGATTTTAAGGCGATTAACTGTTAAATCCTTTGTCGTACTTAGGATTACTAGTTAATTAGGGGTTGTTATTAGATCGTATCTTAGCAACCTATTATTATGGTAGAATTGGTTGGGTCGACGTTTTTCCTGGTTATAACTTATCTTTAATATGAATTAAGGAACAATTCTTGAATCAATGATCAATCGAATCGAACTTCAATTCGTTTCCCATTGTTCAGTTTAATATTAAATTCCGTCGCTTGCTTTAATTTTTCGATTAATTAATTTTCCTTTCAATTTTTAATCCTCTTTATTTTGTTTGTTTTAATTTCAAATCTGATTATTTACGGCAAGCTAGTCCTTAGAATTCGACCATTCTCACCCTATTTACAAGTTTTGTTTTGTAGGAAAGCAGATTTTATTTTTAATGGATTTAACACCCATCAGAGTGAGACACACTATTAAAGATGGTCACTATGTGGTCATTACTAGTAGTTGAAAAGTTAGTTATGAAGTAGCAAACATGACACCCAATGGAGCAAGCACTAAGGATTTTTAAAAAATCATGGATAGTTCTTCACAATAATCTTAAGTAAGACACTTTTTAGGGTGATCATTGGGCTCATTAAAATCCCTCAATGCGAACTTGGCTAGGTGATGAGCTAGACACTTCTTTGTATGGCAAGTGCTACCTGGTGGTTTTTTAGAAACTTCAACTCCTTTACAAAATCTTCAAATTATTTTTTCGGATTTGGTCTTCACACTTGCTAAGCATCACATAAACACTTGAAAGTGAATAAGATAGATGAAATTCGAGTAGTTTGCATATAAATAAAAATTTAAGAATTAATTGAAACATTTTGCACAACATGATGATTCTAATAGACCCTTTGTTTCCTTTGTTGATCACCATAAATTGAATTGGATATTTCTGGTGGAAATTAGCATTTTAGCACTTGGCTGGAGAAGGGAAACTGAGTTGGTTCGGTCAAAGTTCTAGTTTGGTCATTGGACTAACTAAGAAGGTACCACATAGTACTAAGTCCAAATTCTAGAATGGTCCTTGAACTTTATCTCTCCTGCCATGTCATTACAGTTGTATTTCACGTGACGATTTCATTCTTATTAAGTATCAAATTGTCCCAATTATTTAAAGTTCAGGGACTAAGATGATAGACTTGGGAAAAAATTATGCCAATTTATCATTTTTTTAGACCAGCTAACTAACAAGTCAATTTGGGTTTATATAAAACTTTCCTTTTTAACTTAAAATATCTTAATTTTTTAATTCCAAAAGCTTTTTAAGGTTTTATACTCTTTTTCACCCCACCTGACATATAATTTAATCATATTCTATTTATTGTACGTTTAAAAAAATAGTTGAATGTTGTTCCCATTGTTATTTTAAATTCCTCTAAAAATTTGTTGTTGTTTTCTATACTATTTATTAGAAATCAAATAAACGACAATCACATGAAGAAGACGAAGGCATCATAGGCCAACTATATAATCACAATCTTTTTTCTTTTTTTTTTTTTGAAAGGAATATAATCACAATATAATGATCAAAGACCGTACTTTTTCTAAAAAAAAAAAAAGATAAATATAATGAAATATGATTCAACATTCGTGGGAAGAAACTATAAAATCTCTATAGAAACTTAAACATTCATTAAAAAATATAGCATAATGTTTTTAAAAAAATATATATATAAGAAAAACTCATTTTTTGAAGTTTTCTACTTCATCCACCGAAATTGAAGAAAATGTTTGAAATTGAAAGTTTGTAATTTGTTCTTCTGAACAAGGAAAGTTTGTAATTTGTTAAAATTGAATGAAGAAAGTGCACTCAAGAGTTTAAGATATCTATTAACATCCATTATGGCTTATTTCACCAGAATTACCCTAATTTTGACAGTTGTAATAAAAAATATCCAAAATTTAATTTTGTAATAAAAGATACGACAATTATAAAAGTGTAACCAAAAGGTACATTTTTTATCCGTTTTGATGTTTCTAATAGGTCATAAAGACCAAAATTTAATTTTGACTAAATTTCATATAAGGTACCTAAACTTTAGACAAATACTATTACCTCTGTTAGCAAATTACCATTTTAAATGTGTATTAATTATGTACCATTTTTCTGTTTAAAACACACTAATTGGTTTTAAACTTTTGAGCTGTTTAAAACGGTAAAATACTTTAGGAAAATGTATTAATACATTTTAAACACGTTGTACTTTATTTTATCGTATAAAAAGGTGAAAAATATTTTATGGAGATCCATTTGAAGCGGCTCAAACTAAAAAGAATAATTGATTGTCTCTTGAAAATCATGCAACTTTGGTTTATGTGATGATGAATTCTATGATGATGAACAATTTTCAAAAGAAAACTAAAATAATATGAAGATTATTTACTTGGATAATCTCAAATATTGGCCTGATTTTGGAGATGAAATCATTCATCCTATTGATGACGGTGATGTTGATGTTGATGTTGTGAAGGCACATAAACAATTTAACATTTTATGGTTAATCATTTAGCTTGCTACAAAAATTCTAATGAATATTATTATTTTATTTGTTTTAAATTAATATATTTTGACTTGATTTTGTGTTTGGTATATGAACTTTTATCTTATGAATTATAATTGTAAGAACATTTATATTGTCATGTTATGAATACTTAATCTTGTGAATAATATTTTTATTAACTTATAACTTTTATCTATTATTTTTGCAAAATTATATATTGAAACTTAAAAGTATTCATAAAAATAGATATAAAAATGTAAATTTTTAAAAGCAAAAACATATTAAACAAATATATGTTCGTGAAAGCCTAGAGTGTGAATTAGTCTCACAAAGTGACATTTGGGATTCCTTCTTTATAGAGGAGTTGAGGTGGTAGGATCCTGAACATCTGGCCTAAGAATCTTAAAGTACTATGGCTAGTTGGCCATCTGGCGACCAAGCTCTACTGAGGTCAACCTGCGTATGGACGGACCCCAGTCCCTGTCCATTGAGAGAGGACAACCTTCCCCTAGGGTAAGACCTTAAGAAGGTCAGCTATCAGGGTGGCTTACGAATTTCCCTCCTGCAAGTCCAAGTCATTCCATGTCTTGACCTAGTCAACGAATTTCCAAAGTCAAACAGAATTCAACAAACGTCGACCCTTAACCCAATTGAAGGTGAAAGTGGTAGGAAAATTTCATCCACTAATTTCACTAGTGCATTTTTAACATATTGATTTGGTACCCGCGTTCAATTACTTTATTGTCCCGTATTTCTAGATACCAACCCAAGGTTTAAACAGGTAGTTTAGGAGCCTACTAATGTACATGGATTTTCGCATCCTTCCTTGCTATAAATAGGTGATCCTCACTATCTCAATCTTCTATTGTCTCAAAGTTTTAAAGCGCAGCCTTCACTTCGTCTGTCTTCTTCTTAGCAAAAAAAGCAACCTTTGCCACTCCCTTTTCAGGTACCTTCCTTATCTCCTTGACCCTTTATTTTTTTAGATTTAACTATGTCTTTCTTCGAGTCCTCAGAACCTGATCAACTGGTCGTTACTTGGTTGACAATAATATGTTCTCAAACGCTGGAACCTTTATTGTCTATCATACTAGATCAGCCTATTCATTATTTGAAGAGGACGACCAAAATGAATACAATGAGGCGATCTCTCGCCCTCTTTCCACCAGTGCTGATATAGATCAACACTTAGAGATTAGAGTCACTCAATACCAGATTGAACTCTTTGATTGGTATAAAAACTTCCTACTGCCTACTCTTTATAAGCTTGTGGTTCCTGACCTTCAAACACCACCTCTAAATCATGTGCGGGGCTTTATGCGCTACTCATCACCTACGAACACCTAAAACATAGTGTGTGGTTTCCTTTTCTCCTTTGTATTGAAGCTTATAAAACATTATCATCTTGCTCTAATCCAACTTGGACCCAAGTCTTTTCAAACAATATACTACCTTCATGCCTTGGCCATGGTCGAGGGTTTTACCTTGACCTTCCGTATGTCAGTAGAAATATTTATTCTGGCCATTAATGGGACTGCGTACAACTACCTCTAATCTCGGAGTAGGTATCGTATCCTTACCTAGGACAAACATTCCCTTAGCGCTGACCAAAGAAAGCAACTAGTCCTAGTATAACTATCGATGGAAGGGAATTCTCCTTCCCCACCTCTTGGAGCAGTGGCGTGGCCAAACTGAATACCTAGGGCCTCTCACTTAGTGACATGAAAAGGTCGATTCCATGAAAGCATGGGGAGTGAAAGGGATTATAACGAAAGTTTGCTTCTGAGAGTTCTACGAGTGCCACTCTAAAACTCCCGAATGACCTCCTATGGAAGGAAATTCCTTGAACACATGAACAATGCCAACCTTCCATATTTTCCTTTTTGACTTTTTTTAAATGACAATATGGACTAACTTTACTTTTGCTTCTTATCTCATTATTGCAGATATGAATCCAAACGTGTTGAAGAGTGTCGCTACCTTTCTTAAAGAAAATCCAAAAGGCCACCCCAAAGAGAAGGGCACAACAAAAACATTGGTCGTGCAACCGACCCTGTGACACCCTGACCTAAAGCATACGTCATTTTGACGTCATTTCACACATTTCATGCATTTTTATTTAAATGCATCCGAATATAACATGCTACATGACATTTATATGAAATAATTTAAATGAGAAGTGATTATAAATGAG
>CANUEY010165025.1:0-15574 GCA_948099555.1 Croton setiger | reverse complement strand
AAAGAATTGCCTTTGAGATGAAGAATCACCGTAGGCAAGAAGGGAGAAGAGAGCGGCTGTCAACACAGCTCAAGGTGTGAAGAAAATGATGGTTTTGGGGGGTATTTATAGGTGAAATTCGGCCAAAAGTCAACAGAGGGCGGCCCGGACTGCTGTCGAGGGCGGCCGGGGCTGCCTTGGAGGGCAGCCAGGGGAGCCTCCAGAAGGCGGCCACGGCTGCCTTTCTTCTGCAACTCGCGTGTTTTTCGTTCCGAAGCCTTTTCAGGACTTTCTAGGACTCCGATGACTTTTCCGAGGCCATTTCCATGATCCTCGTAATATTCCGAACGTTTCTAGTACCATGAAGGCATACTTCCGGCACTGTTTTCTGGCAACGTCCGGTCCGGCTCGACTGTTTGCAGTCTGAAAAACTCGACTTTCCGGGCCACAAAATTTGAGTATTCATAGGATCCCAAAACCTAATGCAAGCATGAAGAAAATCCCAATCTATTACTATCCCCTTTAGGGTAGTAATAGCAGACACACCATACTGCTGCAGATTAATCCTTTCCACCTTCAAAAGACTCTTAGTCTAATTATGCCTGGTATGGTTGAAATATGGATTCATTCTCTTCGGAAAATAGGGATTTTCGAGCCCGAAATTGGCCTTTCTCGCACACAAATCGAGGTGGTGTTAAGAAAGAATAAAGAAAACCCTATTTATAGAAAAACAGAGGTTGAGGGCGCTCCAGACCACCCTCAACAGCACCCTTGGTCGCCTTCCACGGCGCCCTAGGCCGCCTTGAGGGGGCAGCCCCGGCCGCCCTCTAAGGTAGCCCAAGCTGCCTTCCACGCGGATTTTTGCTTCCAAAACAGCAAAATCCCATCCCAATTAGGTTTATTCCCTTCCTAATTCGTGGATCCTTTCCTATTTTCATAAAACTTCTTCCTATTTCACAAAATGTTTTCCAAGATTAGAGTTTTCATTCAAAATTAGTCCATAATTTGAATCATTTTCAAGATTAAATCATAATTAACAATAACAAACAAAGAATAATTTCTCAAAAATCTCAAGTTTTAGTAATAAACAAATTTCATTACATCGGTTTTGATTTTCCTATTTTGCTACTGGCATTACAAAGGAAAATTAAAAATTATAATTTATAATCTTAGCCTCCGGGGATGGTTCAAGGTTTTGGAACTTTTCCAAAACTTTAGTTGCAATTCCAACCAATGCCATTCAGAAACTTGGTGGCGATTGCAGCATTTGGCCAGGACGAGATATTAGAGTACAGACACTCCAGTGACCTGCCCTAGCCTATATTGCCCGATCAAATCCGTACCCTTTCCGGAGGACGAGGGATTCCACTAGGGCCAACTTTTTCCTACGCCTCCCGTACCCGAGGGATTATCTTCCGAAGGTGATTCCCGGATCGAAGGTTGGAAAAACCAAATGAAAGAATTTCTTCCATAACTTCTTCATAAGAATTTTAAGAGAGAACTTGAAAGAAATCTCAAAAGAATGAAATGAGAGAGTGGTAAGTGAAGTGAGGAAATGAAAGCTTCTCCCCCCTATTTATAGGCAACGTCCCAAAACGCGGGTCTTCCCCGCGCAGCCAAACTCCAACCTCAAAATTCACGATTCAGAACGCCACTGAGCTCTATAAATCATATTTTTGTTGCCCAGTAGGGGGCAACTGTGAATACTCGAATTTTAAGGCCTGGAAAATGATTTTCCGTAGACAGTGAACAGTCAAGCCGGACCGGACATTTTTGTAAAACAGCACCGGAAGTACGCCTTCATGGTACTTGAAATGTCCGGGATTCTTCGAGGGTCACAGAAATGCCCTCGAAATAGCTATCGGAGTCCCGGAACGTCCCGAAAAGGCTCCGGAATGAAAAACGCGAGAGTTGCGGAGAGAAGGCAGCCCTGGCCGCCCAAGGAAGGCGCCCCTAACCGCCCTCCAAGGCAGCCCCGGCCGCCCTCCAAGGGCAGCTTCAATTTGAAGTTTACCTGCTGGAGCGGGTGTTCAGCTTCAATTTGTTGGCAAATCAGACATTTTGACACAAATTCAGCTACATCTTTCTTCATTTTAGGCCACTAATAATGAGTCTTCATTGAATGATACATTTTTGTTGCTCTAGGATGAATGGTATACATTATATTATATGCCTTGTTAAGTATTTCATTACGTAATCCATCCAAATCCGGAACACATAATCTGTTATTCATCATTAACGTATCATTATCAAGAGTAAAAGACATCATCTTGCCTTGTTTCGCTTTATCTATGATACTTAAGAACTGTAAATCTTTCAATTGTGTCCATTGAATTCTTTCCTTTAACACTGACCTCACTTTCCATGTTGCTAACAATGCATTATTAGAACTCTCATCTAGTTCTCGACTCACCCATAAGTGATAAAGAAGATACTTGTGAATAAGTTAAAGTACAAGTACCCTTTTTGCTTAGGGCATCAGCATACATATTGTGAATACTCGAATTTTGAGACCCAAAAAAATCGAGTTTCTCAGATTGCAAATAGTTGAGCCGTACTAGACGTCCCCAAAAAATGCTGCCGAAAGTACGCCTTCATGGTACTAGAAATGTCTGGAAAATTACGAGGGTCACAAAAATGGCCTCGGAAAAGTCATCGGAGTCCCAAAACGTCCCGAAAAGGTTCCAGAATAAAAAACGTACGAAAAGCTAAAGCATGGCGCCCCTGGCCGCCCTCCAAGGGTGCCCTTGGCCGCCCTAACTCAACAGTTTGGGCGAATTTTGCCCTCTAAATACCCCCTCTCAAAACCTTTTTCCCCGCACCTTGAGCTATGTTGACAGCCGCTCTCTTCTCCCTCTTTGCCTTCGGTGATTCCTCGTCCCCAAGCAATTCTTTACCGCTTTCTGCATTGCATTGTTGTGTTTCTTGCATTCATTTATAATCATCACAAATAAAATAAGTCCAAATCAAGCTGAAGCTGCGGAGTGGACGCCGTTTACCATAGGTATGAATCTAAACTTTATCCCTTTGGTTTAATTCTCTTCTCTTCATCTTCTAATCATGCATATATAACATTTGCAATAGCATACTCACAATTTTTGGCCCCCCAAGGTCTAACATATTAAAATTTTTTGCCGCAGCGCCACCCAAAAACACCCTTTTTGGCCCGAAGGCCTAAATAAATCGATCTTTCGACGACAGATGTCGTAAAACTCCTATTTTTTCCAAAAGGCCTAAAGACTCACATTTTCGACTACGAACGTCGTAAAACTCCTATTTTGGCCAAAATACCTAAAAACTCACATATTCGACCACGGACGTCGTAAAAGTCCTATTTTGGCCAAAAGGCCTAGAAACTCACATTTTTTGCCACGAACACCGTTAAACTCCAATTTTGGCCAAAAGGCCTAGAAATCACATTTTCGGCCACAGACACCGTAAAACTCCAATTTTGGTCCAAAGACCATATTTTGGCATCAAAATGCCTAAAAATAAACTCTTTGGCCTAAGGCCCGCCAATCATTTTGACATTCACTCACACACTCATGGCATGCATACATGCATTCCTCCTCCTTCACCACGCCATTAAATTGGCTATTCCAAACTACATTGACCTTGATCTCTCATTCAAACGAGAGTATGTAAGCATATTCAGGATCTAACCCAAAATAACAGATCCATCCCTTCAAAACTCCTTATTTACATCCTGCATCACAAACACATAAGAGAATAGGATTAGTTAGATGACTGCATGACATAACCTCTGAATCCTCATCGAGTTCGTAGATCAGTGTCTTTTATTCATTGAGGCGATTAACCTAGAAATAGGTTAATCGCAAAACGGAGTCACTAGGGGTTCTTTTTTAATTTTCCCCTTACAAAAATAAATTAAGTGGC
This sequence comes from Croton setiger, assembly GCA_948099555.1. NCBI lineage: Eukaryota > Viridiplantae > Streptophyta > Magnoliopsida > Malpighiales > Euphorbiaceae > Croton > Croton setiger. The sequence continues at coordinate 11,698 of CANUEY010165025.1, read as the reverse complement.
GACTCTACAGACACATTACCCCGAGTGAACATCCTCCGGTAAACCTGTCCCCACGGGCGGGCCTGGAGACTTGAAGGGCTCGGCAAGGGTTCACATGTGACACTCCAGATCTAAATCCTACGTCGTTCCGACGTCATTTTCATGCATTACGTGCATTTTCATTTAAAATGCATTATGATTTGATTTGATAATCAAGTTAATTATAGATTATATGATTTGAATATTATAATACATGATTTGGATAAGAAAAATAAGTTATGTTATAGGCTCGTTTGCCGTCGAAAGACACAAACGGAGCTAATTAGGGTTTTCGAACCCGTGTGATCGGAAAATGCCGAAATCACAATAAATATGAACCAAATGTGACACCCCTGACCAAAAGCATACGTCTTTTTGACGTCATTTTACACATTTCATGCATTTTTATTTAAATGCATCAGAATATGACATTTAAAGTTCAGGGGTTCAAAACAGGAATTACCAAAATCCAGGCACCAGAGGTGCAATTTTCCTCAAAATGCACAGCCTTGTGTCGTTTAGCCCGCGCGCCTCACAGGGATCAAAATGCAGAAACTGCGTGCGTTTTGATCTCGCCCGTAGCCACACGCCCACGTGCCTCGCAAGACCCCAAAACGCACGCCTCCCGTGCCATTTTGGTCGTCTTCTTCACCCACGAGCAGAAGCTGTTTCCAGCTCTGCTTTGTTTTCCCGGATACTGTTTCCGGCCAAAATCAACTTCCCCAACCAATTTTTTGGCCAAAACTCGACGTGAATCTTTAGCCTAACCTCCCTACAACCTTTCCTAACAGATTTAAACAACTCATGCACACTATTTTTCTCTCTTTTTCTCCTTTTCCCGAGCACCAGTTATAGACCCCTGTGAAAAGTTCCGCCCTCATTGGGCTGGACCATATCTTCTGGAAAAGATACTTTTCGGCGGAGCAGTCATCCTAGCAGATCTAGACGGCTTGGAGTTCATAAACCCATCCAATTTAGATCAACTTAAAAGATATTATGTGTAAAATCACATGCATTTTTGTAATAAGAACTACGTGAACCTGATTCTCCCATTTGTAAAGAAAATAAAAAAATTGTATTACGGAGATACGTAGGCGACCCCTTCGATCTCGGTTCAAAATCAATATAAATTCCCATTTGCATTTCATTCTCTTTGCCAATTGCAAAAAAAATAATAAAAATAAAAAAAAGCTCGCTAAGTTGAAAACCCAAAAGGGCGACCTAGGCAAAATTTAGAGCAAAAAGAAAAAAAAAAGAGCCCGCTAAGTTGAAAACCCGAAAGGGCGGCTCGCTAAGTTGAAAACCCGAAAGGGCAGCTTAGGCAAAAGTTGGAGCAAAAAAAAAAAAAAAAGCAAAACTGTACTTGGGAAGTAAAAATTCTTTCACAAGTCTAAAAAATTACAAGCCAAAATTCCAAAATTCGGGTCAAACCCAAAAGTCAAAAATTCATCTCCTAAATTAAGTCAAAAGGTCAAAAAGTCAAAATTGACAAAATCAAGTCAATCCAAAAGTCTAAGTCTCCTACTCCTTGCTGGGGGCAATGTCCTTCTCATCTTCCTTAGGTCCAGAGTCTTCTTTCGGCTCCACCACTTTAGGAGTCAGCTTGATCTCTTCACTAATAACTTCGTTGTCATGGACAAAATTCTGTGTCCATCCTTCTAGCCTACTCAGTAGGATGTTCCTCCTTGGTCCCTCAATTGGCCATACATGAGCAATAAACCAAGCTCGGTATTCGGGAGAAGTCTGAACACTAGAAGGATCGGGAAGGGGCTTCACCATACGATGGTCTCAAACCCAAACCTTAAGCACAGCACAAAGGACTTTCTTAGTGATGAGGGAATCATAAGCAGAACCGTCCAAAATAAGGACGGTTTGGTCTATGCCCATTGCCGAAAAACGCGAGAAGCGTTATACCATGAACAATAAGGCCAAGAAGAAAGACTTGCGTGTGGCCAAGGACAAGAAGAAAGACTTGCGTGTGGCCCAAGCTAGCTTGCACCAAATGTGTAGTATGGTACCATGATATATACCACTACACCTCATCTAGACCTAATTCAAACAACCATGAGGTCTATGCATCAATCGAGGGTTGAGCAATCAGAATCCTTCTCATATGATATTATGACACATTGTAAGGAATAACAGAAGGAACCGTAACCACTCGTAGATGATTCTTAAGCCAAATTTGGAGGATGACTGGAGAAACTATCCAACCTTCAAAACCTATGGCTGCCCTATCCAAGCTCCTTATAGTTTCAACCAATACAATACCACTGATACAATTCATCCCTTCTATTTGCTTAATCAGGGGACAAAATTGAAGATCTCTAAACTCTGGGTCATTATTGAACAAAAAGCCGGTTATGAAGCAGAAAACAAAAGCACGCATTTGTTCGGGATTCTCAGGGTTTTTCTCCAGAAATTCATTAATCAAAAACGGCAGAATCACTTTCTGACCATCCACAAGCATCCTTCGGGATTGCGCCCTTGAAAAATGGAAAAGGTTCTCGAATGAACCTAAATAACCTGTTTTTATCTCAAGCCTAACTAGAGGGCCATTCGGATCACACTTAATGATTGCACAAAACTCCTCAAAGAGAGGGCACATCTCTTCCATCATAGCACTGAACCCAAAGACGTGCGCATCAGGATCCCAAAACCTAATGGAAGCACGAAGAAAATCCCAAGCTATTTGTTGACGCTTATTTTTTGTCCCAAAAAAGTACCAGTGATGATAATTTGCCAACGTTCGAAGAAGCTCCCAGAAGGTCCCTTAAACAGCTTACGGTCGTCCAATTCCCAGAATGTTTTAGGTGTTGCTCTCCTATTTTCGAAATAGTTTATTTTCCTTAGTGCTCAAGAAAATTCTTTTTCTTCAAAATATATGGTCAATTCATTTTCTTTTCAATTTTAAAAAAAAATATTAAAATTAATATAAAAATGAAAGAAATTCCAATTTTAGTTTGTTTTTCCTTTATAAAGAATTTTTGGTTTTAATGTTGATTTGTGTTTAGCCTTATTTTTAGTTTTAAAAGTGATGATGCTATTTAAAAATAATTTTTAAAAGAAATTTATATTTTTGCTTTTAAGAAAAATTGAATTAATGAAGCAAATGGGATGATTAGGTAGAAAATGGAGCAATTTGTGAGAAATTGGAGAAAAAGGTTGAAATTGAAAGAAAATGGGTGAATTAGAAATAGATTAGAAATAAGAAGGGTGTGATTGCAGACGGATATGAAGTTTCGAGGAAAAAATAGAATTCTGGGAAGTTGAGGGGTAGAAAGCAGAAAGGGTTGAAAGTCAGAATTCAAAACGACATGCTGTTTTAGCCAGAAGGGAAACGACAGGGGAGAGGGCGACGCGTTGAAAAGGTGAAAACGACTTGTCGTTTAAAGAAGCGAAAAAAGAAAAAAAAATAACTAAACAAAACGGCTACATTTTGATGTGGAACGTCGTCGTTCCATATCAAAACACAGCAGCTTCATACTCTGTCTGTAACAAAACAAACTGAAGAGGAAAACAGAATTGGGGATTAGGGATTCGAATTGGGGATTCGAATTTCGTTGGGTGAGAGTGCAATCGAGAGAAAAGCACAGAGAGTGGGAGAGAATGAATGATGAAAGCAAACTTGTCCTCTAGCGTAACAGAATGATGGAGGGAGAGACGCGGAAGGACGGCTCCAGGCGCGCACCGAAAGGAGACATTGATGAACCCAGGCGCAGGAGAATAAAGTAGCGTGCCTAATCGAGTGGAGGTTGTACGATGAGGAGAGAGGACAGCTGGACGAATGAGGAGGAAGAGGCCACGGATGGTGTCTATAAAAGATGGAGCCATCGAAGGAAAGAAGGGGGAGGAGGATTCTGGAACATAGGTTTGATTCCACAACAAGAGAGCATCCAGAAGTTTTGAGAAAGCTTGCTGGAAACTCCTTAGTAATCTTTACGATTTTTTATTGTTGAATCATCCATTTTCAGTTCTGTAATCCATATTTCGATTCTGGATTCAAAATCAATTTGAACTCCAGGATTAAAATTTCTTAAAAAAAATTACTTCTCTATATTTTTCTTGTTTGTAATCGAAACTGTTCTGGGATTGAACGAAGTTGTAGGAAGGGTTTCTGGATTCTATAAAGAACGTTGGATTGATCTGAGGTACTGTAACTAAACCCATTTTAATTTCAATTTTTTTAAGAATGGCAGGAACAGTCTGGGAACCAGACTGAATGTTTGTTGGTTCTGCATTAATTTGTCATGTTGTTAATTTCTGTTGATGAGTTTGAAATTTCTGGATGAAATATTGATGGCATGAATGGACAAGAAAAACTTAAAACTGAACCTGCTTTGATTTTTGATTTGATTAGTAATCTGTTCTTTCTTATATGAGCTGTCTGTTTGTTTAATACTTTGGATCAGAATGTGATATTGTTTACTTATGGAGCATGTTAGATTAGGATATATAAAAGGTGATTAGTTGTTGTGGTGATTCTGGAATTAAGAGATGATTTGGTTCTGGATTTGTTAACAGCCATGGTCACTTAGGTTTTTTTTATGTTTGTTGTTCATATTTAGGCATATATCATTTCTGCAGAGCTCTTCTACAATAATATTGCATGTTCAGATTAATTTGATATGCTCTTGTGTTCCAAAGCATTCTACACATATCTAAGTTGCTAGCATTTATTTCTAACGGTATGTTCATCATGAAAGAATATGGGTCAGTGTTTGGATCTAAGAATAACTTGCATCTTGAAATCATATTTGGCTTGAATGTTGCATCATGTTCTAGATTTAATAAATGAATAATTTTTCTAGTTGCATCTCATTTCTGGAAGTGCATAATCATTTCATTAACTCATGAATGATCATCAAGTTTCATAAAAGTGTCATGAATGGCCACATTACATAGTAGGTTCAGATCTGTTCTTCTTTATATATTTTTTTATTACATTGCTGTTAAGATTTAGCTTGATCTGGATCAAGAAGAATGCATGATTTGTTAGGATAAGCATTTTGCTCTAATATGTTTTAGCAACTTTGTTTATTTGGGCATCATAGGAAGGTTTCATGCATTGTTCGAATCTGTTATGTATTCTGTTTCTGTTGAACCTTGATCATAGATTGCTTTCCCTTAAATTAATTCCTTTTGATTCTGTTTATATCGCTGGACTATATACATCCATGTCATTGAGCATGTTTAGAACCAATTGAGGATCTCACTGTTTTATGTCAGTTTAGGGTATTAAGATGAATTTGAATCTGTATTCTGGTTAATTAAATCAATGTCAGATCTGGTTTAGGGAATGTATACCCTATTTTGTTGGGCCAATATGCTAATTTGATAAGATTGGGTAGTTATGCTTATATATAGGCCATAGCACTTCGTTTTGGCAACTGGGTGTGAACTTATTTTGCAAAAATGTTCTGGATTTTCATATGCATGCATCATTGATACCATCTGAGAATACAATTTATTATGCATGATAGTAATATGAGAATCCCGGTTTGTCTTGATGAAGCTACCTCATTCCTGCTACAATCACACCTATGCAGAATTTGTTCATTTTAAGGCAGAGTACATGTATTGAATCTATATTGAGTCCATTAGATGTTCATTTAAGGTTAATTGACAACATTTGATTCTGCTTTGATATATTCTAAAACTAGAAAACCTGATCAGACTAGGGAATGAATATGGATGATGAATAAATGCTGCAGAAAAGATGAATCATGCATAAGGGTAGTTTAGGAACAAGAAAATTCCAATAGGGGTAGTTTGGTCATTTCACCTTTATTTGAGTTTTAGTTTGAAATTTTCAAATGTTATGTTGGAATTGAATGGTGCATTGGTTTGGACTGTTGTTTTTGGGTTGAAGGGTATGAATGGTAATATTTTCTTGGGAGGGGCATTTTGGTAATTTTTCCAAAATTGAGGGGCCACTTAGTAGTTTTCATGTTTTGCTTTTAAAATGTGAAAATCCATTTTATATGTGAAAAATGTGACCAATTTGGAATGTATGCACAATTAGTTGGTAATTTTGGGCAAAATTGCATTTTTCAAAAGTTTGGGGGGTTAAAATGAAAATTTTCAATTTTTGTCTATTTTGTGTTGTTTGCATGCTTGGGTGCTTATTTACTCAAATTAACTTGGTTCGTGGTTTGAATGGGTGAATCTTATATTTTGGGCTTATTTATAATTTTTATTAATTTCAAGAACTTTATCGTAATTTTCGATTTATGCTTTATTTTTGTAAATATTGGGTTTGGGTTTTAATTCGGGAATAATTATGGGTAGAAATGTAATTAATAGGAAAAGGTTGTAATTAGTTTGATTAGGTTTTTAATTTCCGCACACTTATTTTCCGCAAATTTAATCGCTTTCTCGTTGTGTTTTGAATCGAACATTATTAATCACCGTTAGGAACATCGAATAGTGTTTTCAAAAATAAATTAATCGACTTGACTTATTTGGAAAACGAGTTTGGTTTGAGAGGCCGGTTTTCAAAACCGGGCGTTAGTCGAAATGTAATTTCGGCTAACGTACCCAACCCTCTTACCCGAACTTTGGTTTTTGACTAATGCCTTATCTGTTTAAAACGGAGTCAACTTTCTAAATTAATTTGGTTTTTATAAAACCGGTTTCCCGACGGGTGGCGACTCAATTTTTTAAGACCGACCGATTCGGCAACTATCCAAATTGATTTATCACTTGTTTTTCAAAATCAAAAAAAATTCTAAGTTTTCGGTTTAATTTAAAATTGGAAAAGTCGTCGTTCGAAGTCGGGATTGACCTCACTATTACTCTTCCCCTTAGGGTAGTAATAGCAGACAAATCATACTGCTGCAAATTAATTCTCTCTACCTTTAAAAGACTCTTAGTCCAATTATGCATGATATGGTTGAAATATGGATTCATTCTCTATGACACTCCAAACCCTAACCTACGTCGTTCCGACGTCATTTTCATGCATTACGTGCATTTTCATTAAAACGCATTATGATTTGATCTGATAATTAAGTTAAACATGGATTATATGTTTTGAATTTGATAATATATGATTTGAACAAGAATTATAAGCTATGTTATAGGCTTGTTTGCCATCGAAAGACACAAACGGAGCTAATTAGGGTTTTTGGACCCACGCGACCGAAAAATGCCAGAATCGCGTAAAATATGAACCAAATGATTTTGATATTTTGATATATGTTTATTAACATGTTTTAAAGAGTTTTGGAACCCTAATTTTACGATGACGTCGTACGTTTTTTGTTCCGTGAAAATCTTCGAGGTTACAGACTAGGTTTAGAGCACCGATCGAACCGCGACCAATTTTCGGATTCCGATTTTTACGAAACTTCATGTGACACCCCAGACCTAAATCATACGTCATTTTGACATCATTACATGCATTTTGTGCATTTTTAATTACAATGCATTATAGTTTGATATGATATATGACATGAATATGAATTATATGATTTTAAAATGATAATATATGAATTAGAGATGTTAAACAAGAGATGTTTTAAGTTCGTTTATTGTCGAAAGACATAAACGGAGCCAATTAGGGTTCTCGGCTCGCGCGACCGAAAAATGTCGGAAACGCACAATATTTTAAAGTAAATGATTTTGATATGATTTTATATGTTTACATACATGATTGAAAGAGTTTTGGGACCAAGATTTTACGACAAAGTAGTACGGTTTCGGTTCCGTGAAAATCGTCGAGGTTTCAGCTCGGTTTAGGGCACCGATTGAACCGCAACAAATTTTCGGATTCCGATTTTTAAGAAACTTCATACACATGTTATACTATTTATTTTGACACCTAAAATGATTTTTAAGCTGGTGCTGGACTTGGTTTTGTGGCTGGATTTGGAAGAAATTAAGAAGAGAAAGAAATGTATTATTTTTACCTTAAGTGTTAAGGTAAATTAAAGGAAAAGTGATGATTAAATGAGAGAAGGAAGCTGCTGCTATAAAGAGAGTTGTGTGCTGGAGTTTCAGGATTGAAATGAAGAGGTGGAAGAGGTGGCTTCGGCTGGAGTGAAGGAAAGAGGAAAGAGAAACGTGAAAAAGAAAGAAAGAGAGAAAGAAAAGAAAGAAAGAAAGAAAAAGAGAGAGAGAAAGATTTTGTGCAAAAACCTTGAATCCAGTGTGTTTATTGTGTTTCTAGGATGTGTATGTATTGATTAGAAGTGGTATTTAGTGAAAAGAGAGGCTGGTTTGTGAGGGAGAAGAGAAAAACGAAAACTGGGTAAAGATTTCTGGGTTTAGGCAAATTCAAGGTAGCTACTTTGAGGCTTCGTAACTTTCAATCTCTTGTGCATGGGAGCGTTTGGCTTCGATGAAATCATAGAGGGCATGTAGGAGAAGAGTTTGGTAGTCTTAGATCGCCGGAAGGTTACCGGAGGTGGTCGTACCGATCGCCTGAAGTTGAGAGAAAATAAGGTAAATTCTGGGTAGAGTGAAAAACAGTGTGAGGAGCCAACTTTGAGCAATTATATCTTTCAATCTAAAGAGCTTTTGGGAATTTGGCTCCGATGGTTAGCTAGAGAGTAGAGGAAGAGAACGGTGGTCGTAGCTTGCCGGAAAGCTGCCGGAGGTCGACGTACGGTTGCCTGGAAGTTGGCTTGAGAGACTGAGTTTTGGGCTGGAACAGTAGCTGGGGGGAGGAAGAAGACGATCAAAATGACAAGGAGGGCTGTCGTTTTGATCAATAGGCACGCGGCCAAAACGCGGGAGAAGGCTGCATTTTGGGAAGAAGGCTGTTGACGCTTGATTTTCGCCCCCCGAAAAGTACCGATGATGATAAAAGTTCCAAACGCGAAATTTCCAGAATTCCAAAGCAGCTCGGTTCTTCCTTCCCTTCAAAAAATATTTAAATGTTTTTAATTCCAAAATTTTCTTCTTCAAAAAATAAAATATATATTAGTAGGTGTCGAATGTTAAATTTTATAGTGTCAAAAGAAATGAAAAAGAATTTAGGTTTGGTTTTAATTAAATTGAATTTCAGTGAAAAAATTTATTTTATTTTATTTGTGTTTTGATTTTTATTTCTGTCTTTATTTCTGGGGAGTTTATTTTTATTAAAAAAAAGAAGAGAAGAAGTAAATTTTAAATTTTGGAGAGAAAATAAATTAAAAAGAAGTAAAAAGGGGTATAATTGAAATGAATTAGAAGAATTGGGGAAATTTGAAGGAAGGTAGGGCTGAATTGAAGGAGGAAAGCAAGAAGAGGGGCCAAAATAGAAACTAAAATAAAAGAGGAGCCGGATGTGTTATATACCCAAAACGACGCCGTTTTGGATTAGGGTAAAACAAAAAAAATAAGAGCTAAACGCAGCCAGGGACCGCGTTTAGCTCAAAGTGGAGAACGGAGCAGAAACGGTTGAACAGAAACAGAATGGGCTAACGAAATCCCTAAATCGTGGACGGTGAAGGCGCGAAGATGGTGGGGAGAATCTAAAACCGAATGATGGGAACGAGATTGAAGGAAGGAGGGATCGTGGAGAGACGATTTTTGGCGATTCTGGAGAAGGATAAAGGGAGCTGGCTGGGACTGGAAGAAGGTTCGGTTCCGGAGAGAGTAGAGAGAGCTTCGACGAAAAATTGGAGAGAAGGGTTGCAAAAAAAAATCAATTGTAAGCTTGAGATTGCTTTTCAATTCGAGGGTTTCTGTTGTTCTAAGTTTTTTTCTCTTGTATTCGAAAACTCTGTATTCGAGAAATTCTTTCTTGAATTTGTTTCTGGTGAGTCGAAATTGTAAAAGGGATTCTGGAACTCTTCTTGTGCAAATTGGAAACGATTCTGAGGTACATTTAAATTCAATTTCCTGCTTTCATTTTTAATTTTATTCAATATGAAGAGGGCAGTCTGGGATCCAAATTGAATGGATCGTTCGCCTGTGTTATCGAAATTGTTTGATTTTATTCTGGTTTTGAATGCTGTTAAGTTTACATCCTTAACGTTTCTTGTGTGATTTTGTTTCGTATTGAGAATGGGAATTCCGTGTTATTCTTCTTGTTTATTCAAATTGTTCTGGGGGTTGAGAGTCAGTTTGAAATGGTGTGATGTATGCCCCTGATTTCCAGTTCATATTCATAAAAGCATTGTCCAGCTTAGGCCATAATACATATTAGTAATTGGTGCTATCAACGTATGCCATTCATGTTCTCTTTCTGTTTCAGTCCCTGCCCAGTTCACTTTTGGGTCGATATTGTATGCTAATCATGAAGGAGAATGAATTATGATGAGCTCTTTGTGTTGCAGGCTCTAATTTCTCTTAGTTTTAGTACTGTTATGTCGATGGTTCCAGGTTGCTTTCAGTCTACATGTTATCTGTAAAACCTAATTTCTTTTTGTTTACCATTTCTAGTTTCTTAGCTGCTGGACCCTAAGAGTTAATGATAATGAGTTTCATTCCATACGTTGGCTGTTGTCAAGCATCTGCATGCATTGATTTAATGTTTCCAATCTATGGTTCAATGTTTGATGAATGAATTATTCTACCTGTTCAACCTGTAAATTCTGTGCTCCCTAGAATCAATTCATCCTGTTTCATTGAGCATCTAGGCGTTATAGAAATTGTTAAAGTTAGATTCAGTTAGTATGTTTGCTGTTTAAGGTCATATGTCCTGTCGAGCGCCAAATCATTTTAGGATGGTTTAGGAACTTGTTTTGGGTGAGAATAATTTTTGTTGTAAAAAGGTCCTGTTGTTTAAGTTTCTTGCCTGTTAAACAATCTGCTTCTGTCAAGTGCTGATACAGGGAGAGCTGCATGATTTAAATATGTGGCTAAACTTTGATGCCGCCATTTACGGTTGGGTTTCCATTTCGTTTAGACTGCATTGTAAGTATGAGTGTCTTGACATGCATTGTTTTGGGCTTTCTCTTTGACATACATCGTTTGCGGCAGAAATAAATGGCATATTATTTGAAGGATTATCTTAGAACTGCATAGGTATCCTTTCCTGAAGTGAAGATAATTGTCATATAAAAAAAAACTTTTGTTATTTAAATTTTTCTTTGCCTATGTTGGTCCTCTTGCATCTGGATAATTATTTTAAAATTGATGGTTCTATTGGCTCCCTCATGTACTAGCAGCCCTATTTCAGGTTGTTGGGTTGCATTCTTAGAGTCCATTCCCACGTTCTTCATGATATTACAATTCTGTGGGTTTCTAATAAAAAAAAACAGCAGAATGCTGGTTCATAATTTTAAATTGTGCTGTCAAATTTCTGCCTTAAGTTAGGCTTGCCCGGTTGTGTACTTACTATTGATGGTATTCCATTTTGTTTTTATGCTACTGCCACTGAATTCCTTATATTGTTTGGCTTAATTGTTCTCATGCAATATGTTAAAATTGCGTGCTTGAACGGCGGAGTCCAAGAATTAGTTTGTGCCATTCCGCGTTAGCTGTTTAGGTTTGGCTTTTGGGTTGTTTGTATGCTGTCAATGTTAGCTTGTTTCAGGTTTTTGTATGCTATTTGAAGGAACCTTCCAATGAGTTTTCTATTTTCCTTTTTCTTTGCAAGAAACAATTTGCCATGTGTGATGCCCAGCCTTGGTTTCCTTGCATGCTTATAATAATTCCATGACGTGTGTGAACTAATTGTGCATGAGAGGACCGTTTATGGTTTTGATGCTATTTGGGGTTTAATTAACTACCGTAACTAAAGGAC